>JAZHEH010000235.1:5845000-6080000 GCA_036589455.1 Ateles fusciceps
TGGCCTATCAAATTTGTCTTTACTATAAAAAGCATACTGTTTTGTGGTATTTCAAGTATGTAAAGCTTAATAGTGACACACAATTATAATGCAGTTAAAAATAATTAAAATTAAAATTAAGTAAACTAAAATGTAATCTATAAAAAGTAAATAAGGGCCAGGCAAGGTGGCTTATGCCTTTAATCCCAGCACTTTGGGAGGCCAAGGCAGGTGAATCACCTGAGATCAGGCATTTGAGACCAGCCTGGCCAACATGGCAAAAATTACAAAAATAATTTTTTTTCTCTCTTTACTAAAAATACAAATATTAGCTGGGCATGGTAGCCCAAGCCTGTGGTCCTAGCTACTCAGGAGATTGAAACAGGAGAGTCACTTGAACCCGAGAGCCAGAGGTTTCAGTAAGCCAAGACTGCACCACTGCACTCCAGCCTGGGTGACAGAGTGAGACTCTGTCTCAAAATATAAATAAATAAATGTTTTCCTCCATCTGGCCAAATCCTAAATTCTTGGAGAAATAAAATAATTACATACAATTTAATTGCATATCATGCCTGACATTCTTTCCTATTAAACTTAAATAACCTTAGATATCTGAGGTGTTTTTTTTGTTTTGGTTTGTTTTGTCTACATAAAAGTATATGCACTTACACAAACAAAATTCATTAGAAGACTCATAATTTAGTATTTGGTCCACACTTGCCTAAACATATAGAAGCATGATTCCACAGGGCATATAAATATCACACTGTCTCCAGAATTATAGTTTATATAATGCAAAGGGTTCTCATAATTCCTTCAAAGATGAGATTTTCTCTCATAAACTGAACCTCATTGGGAAATGGGGAGGCTCTTTCCGGATCCTTTTTGCTAGTTATACTGTTTTAGGGAAAACCTAGATTCACAACACATGTCCTTCAGTTCATCACTTTATTGGATGTGTAAAGTAAGATGGGTAAGATTCATTCATCAGTGTCTATCTCAAATCATTGTCCAACCAATCACAAGTTCAGATCAATGAGTAGTAATTAGAGAGGAGTAGAAGATGATGTTAATAGTGACCACAGAAAGGCAAAGAAGTCAGAAACCAGTATGTAATGACAGACCAGATTTTTTTAACATTATTTGAATTACTCTATAAATTACTAACTCTATTGAGTATTCACTCAAATCACTAACTCCATTAAGACGTAAATATAAATTGCCCTTATTAAAAAAAAAAACCTAGATTTTAATTTTTTTGGTTATACAATAAACATTAAATCTGAACACCATATTTAGGAGAAAACCAATTCCACTAAATTAATTTTTCATCTTTGATTCAATCTATTTTTGGATTGAAAAGAGGGATAAATATTTGTGTATATTTCCAAGTAAATGTGTTTTAAATATTTTGATGCTGAATTTACTGTATTTAGTCTGATAGTCAACTCACAGATCTGATTAATGGGATTTAAATAGGCAAGAAAATCCCCAAAACTTCACTGATTAACAACTAGTTAATGACTTAAAATAATGATGTGTAGCTGAAGTTTATGTAATTTATAATTAAAACAAAACTTCACTTCAAAATGTCTTAGAGTTGTTCAATTATATGTTAAAACTGAAACAAATATAAAAACTTCAATAAATATATTTTCTTCCAAGAAATGACACACTGTGACTTTTTTGTTATTGTTGAGTTTGATGTTTTTGCCTCTAAGGAGGTCAGCAATATGGAAACATAAAGGCCAATTTAATTTGTGCATCTGCGGCTGCCAAGTATTTTAATTCAGACAGCTGTGACTGAAGAGTTAATATTTTACTTGTCAAAATCCAAAAGAAGGCCAGTGAATCACTCTAATTCTCATTAAGAGGCTTTCCCCAGTAGCACCCTAATTCAAAATAATGAAAGTAGAGACTGAGTGCGATTCTAATACCAGTTGAGACCTATCTTTTAATATTTCTCCAGTGATGGATTAGGGATCGGGGAAATTCATCTCAGATCATAGAGCCTAATTTAATAAGGGATCATTCCAAGAGTATTGCATTTTATAATAATGTCATTTAATGTGTCGTCTTCCATTTTTACTGTCCCATATGTATGCTTACACGATGGTGCCATAGGAATAAACTTTTAAAGAACCAGAATCATTTTTAGTTTTCATTTTCCTTAAGTAGGGGGCCCATCAATGAAAGCATCCATTAGTACTTTTATTATCACAAAATAAGGGAGTGAGGGAAATATCTGATTTGGAGGAAAACTTAATAGAACTGTAAGTAAATATTCAACTTTTTACAGCGTCTTAAGCATTGAAGAAGGTGAAAATGTTTAAGAGAAGGTTTAAATAAATCAAATTTTATCATCTGATATATTACAATAATACAAAAACCTGGTGACCTAGTAGTTTAAAATGCACAAAAAATAGCATTCTAAAAATCTAATCTTGCTTTCTCCTATTGTGCCTCATTTTCAACTGATTTACAATGCGAGTGAAGATTTAATAACTGCTTAGTAAAGACTAATTATTCATGGTGACTAACTTTAGGGAAATAATATGAAGGGCTATTTTTCCATAAATTGCATTCACTTACTCAATGAGGAAAACAAATTGTCAGGAACAACATTATATGAAGTACTTAACTTTATTATTTTATATTAATATCTAACTGTATTTAATCAACTTTGCTATTTTTATCTTGGCATTACAGTGAATGTGAAACACTTGGCAATTACTAGGGCACTAGTTACGCAAGTTCAGGTCAGAGCATCACAACCATATAAATGTCAATACATTATTATTGGCTATAACTCCTACACCAGCAGCAGGAGTGCTGCTTAATCACAATTATGTTCTATAAAGCCTTTAGGACAGCTGGTTTTGTACCATAATAAGAAAGTTTCCCTTCAAATATATTCTCTAGGTTGGGTCTTTACCTTTAGATAATATCTTTAATAATGTCCTTTTCATTCTGATGGCATTAAACACATAAACTCTATGAATGTAAATTATACCATAGAAATATTACTTTGTGGTAACAATCTGAATATAGCCATTTTTCAAAAATAGAAATAATCTGAGTAGAAATGTAATACACTTTAAAATTATTTTTAATGTTTTTGCCCCTGTGAATATTTTCCTATATGTTTTGTAGTTCAGTTATTCTCAATGTATTACAAAAGTTTCAACTCTTTACTTGGATTTTAAAATAAATCTCGTTTTCTCATAGCCTTTGACTTTTTATTCCTGCCTTGCCTAAATATACCTTCTTGCTATTTTTTCCCCACCTATCTTCAGGACTTTGATCCCTGTTTTTTCTTTTTTTACTGTATTACATTGTCTATTGTATCCTAAAATAATTCCCTAGGACCTGTTTCATTTTCCTTTACCACATTTTTAATTTAGCTGTCTTTATTTCTGCTCATTCAGTTTATGTTCTGTTAGCCATTTCATCTTTTCATCTTTTGCTATTTCTTTTAAAAAATCATAAGTTCTCCTTTTGATAAGAATAATATAACATATATACAGGTTGATTCCTAGAATCCTTTAAGGAAGAAATTTACCAGGGGAAAAAAAAAACTATGATATTCAAAACCATGTAAATCAATCAAAGAAAAAAAGAACACTGAATGTTATCATCAAGAATAATTAAAAGTTATTATTTGAGTCATACATGGAATGGTAGAAGCAGGGGGTAAAAGCAAAGAAATAAGACCTAAAACAAACATTTAAAACTAAGTGCATATTATTAAAAATCACTAAAAGTGATTTGGGACAATAATCAAAGATAATCCTGCCACTTGCTTTTCAAAAATCTGACTCATTCCATTTTATTTCACAAACCAAATGTGACATAAAAGTTATATTTAAAATATTTGTGTTTTACCTGTTTTATTGTGAAATTATGGTCATATAAGCATCCACGAAAACCACTGGTTATTATGTGAAAATATTAATACTACAATATTCCAAGTCTTTCTTATGAACAGATTAACATAGTAAATCCACTTGGAATCTAGAAAACATTTCTATGTGGACACAAAAGATTTTTCCATATACCATAATTAGGACTTTAGAAAATTAATGGTATTTTTCTTTACATTCAAAACACATGTGCTAAATATATAAAGAAGGACCTAATAATTTAAAAAACAGTTTACATCTGAATTTGCTTCAAAAGTGAGGAGGGGGGACCAGGATTTTAACATGAAATTGAACAAATTGATGTTTATATACAAATATTCACAACAAAATTCATGTAGGATTAATCGAAGTGGCATGAGAAGGTAGCAGCTTGTCACATTAGGAAGATAGGACCAAAGATGTAAAATACAAATATCTAAAACAAAGACATTCAGCACAGAACCAGACTGAATTCAAAGAACTACGCTCTTCATGCCAACTGAAAGAACCATATATATTCTATTCAATGCTTTTGTAAAAATCCACTATATATCATTGTAGTCATGTTTGGCAGTTGTCTTATTAGCTCGATTAAATTGAAAAAAAAAAAGTTTTCTTTTTTTTAATTTACCAGGATATTTTTTGACACAATAAAACATACTATAAATGCCAAATTTTTCTTTTCAGCACCTTTGAAGCCAAGATCTGAAAAGTTTTTCTTACGAGAAAGTAGGGTTGAGTGGCAATGACACTGAAATCTACAAAAGAAAGGTCTAGTGATCCCAGCAGCCAATGGTTATTGTTCTCAGAGACTAAAGTCACCAAGCAAAAAATTATTCTAGAGAAGTTAATTGAATGCATTTAATACAAAATTATCTCCAGAAAACTAATTAAGTTTTTAAAATATGATGGTACATTACAAATCAGCATCTCCCTTAAACCAAACTATTGAGACACAATAGTCCCCTATGATTATACATTCTTAACTTCCCCATACACTGTTCCATGGTGAAATAACTTTTCAATGCTAAGCCTACTTGGAAATTGTTAAATTTCAGAAGACTATATCATAAGCTACCAATTTACAGTATTTTAGTTTGGCTCAGCTAAAGGAGAGAATTAAACTACTTTAGTATTATAGGCTTTTACTTAGTATTTGTAGAGTACATTCACATCTGTTAACTCCTTTGAGCCTCACAATAACCCAGTGAGGTAGGTACTATTATACCCACTCATAAAGGTAGTTTTTATAAATTTGCCAAAGATTACACATTTATTAAGCGGCAGAGTTGAGACTTCACAAGTCATCTTTTGACACGACTTGGTGCATGATTCTACTTCACATGATACAAAACTGAACTAAAAACTGGAGATATATAGTTTGTTCTCCAGAAAAGAAACATTTGTCTATTACACTGTTACCTTTAAGAATGTTCCCAGAGAAGGATCCAAGATGGCCAATTAGGAGCAGCTGAGGATTGCAGCTCCCAGCAAAAGCATGGAGGGTGAGTGGACACCGCATTTCCAGATGGATTTTTATTGCCCACAAACCAGGAGATTCCCAGGCAGAGGAGCCCCATGGTTCACCAGTGCAGTGGGTCTCCGCACAATATACACAGTCTGGGCAGGCACCATTTTAGCTGGCGATTGGAGCTCCTGGGATACAGAGTCGCCCATTCAACTGATAAAAAAGGGGACTGAAACAGGGAGCCAGGCCAGGAGATTCCCTGGCGAAAACCACCATGAATCTGCAGCGCAGCTGTTTCAGCCGGCGCAGGGAGTCCTGGCATGGGAAATCACACAGATCCAGGCCACTTTTCAACAGGTGACTGGAATGCCTGGGAGACAGAGTCGCCCATTCAGCTGAAAAAAAAGGGGACTGAAACAGTGAGCCAGGTGATCAGCCTTGGCCGGTCCCACCCCCACAAAAAACAACAATCTGAAACGCTCTGGATTGAGAGTTTCACAGCAAGCACAGCTGAATCCGGGATGGTCTAGCTCTGTGGGGGAGGGGCCTCCACCATTAACGAGGCAATCCACCAATACTGAGGAGTGTCATTGAGGCAGCCTGCCATTGCCGAGGCAGCCTGCCATTGCCGAGGCAGCCTGCCATTGCCAAGGCAGTCCACCATTACAGAGAGAGTCACCATTACAAAGGTGGGCCGCCATTGCCGAGGCAGTTCTAACTATACCCCTATAAACAGGACTGCAGGGAAGTTGACACGGCAGCTGGGTGGAGCCCACAGCAGCTCAGCAAAGCCTCTGCAGGCAGACTGTGACTAGGCTGCCTCCTGGCTGGGCAGGGCAGCCCTGAAAAAAGGCAGCAGCATGACAGAAACTTATAAATAAAGCCCTAACTCCCCCGAGACAGAGCACCTGGGGAAAAAAAAAAGGCATTTATGAGTTCTGCTGCAGCAGACTTAAATTACCTGCCTACCAGCTCTGAATGGAACAAAGGAGCTCACAGCTCAGCACTTGAGATCCTATAAAGGACAGACTGTCTCCTCAAACAGCTCCCTGACCCCCGTATATCCAAAGAGTCACCTCATAAAGGAGAGCTCAGACTGACATCTGGCAGGTATCCTCTGGGACAAAGATAGCAGAAGAAGAAACTGGCAGCAACCCTTACTGTTCTGCAGCTGCTGCAGGTGATCCCAAGGCAAGCAGGGCCTGGAGTGGACCTCAGCAGTCCTCCAGCAGAGAGGCCAGACTGTTAGAAGGAAAACTAAGAAACAGAAAGAAATAACTTCATCATCGACAAACTGGACGTCCACTCAGAGACCCCCATCTGAAAGTCAACAACTACAAAGGTGACAGGTAGATAAATCTACAAAGATGGGGAGAAACCAGCTCAAAAAGGATGAAAACACCCAAAACCAGAACGTCACTCCTCCTACAAGGGATCGCAACTCCTCACCAGCAAGGGAACAAGGCTGGATGGAGAATGAGTCTGATGAATTGACAGAAACAGGCTTCAGAAGGTAGATAATAAGAAACTTCTATGAGCCAAAAGAACATGTTCTAACCCAATGCAAAGAAACTAAGAACCTTGAAAAAAGGTTTGACAAAATGCTAACAAGAATAAACAGCTTAGAGAGGAATATAAGTGAATTGATGGAGCTGAAAAACACAACATGAGAACTTCGCAAAGCATACACAAATTTCAACAGCTGAATTGACCAAGCAGAAGAAAGGATATCAGAGGTCAAAAATCAACTCAATGAAATAAAACGAGAAGGCAAGAATAGAGAAAAAGAATAAAAAGAAATGAACAAAGCTCCAAGATATATGGGACTATGTGAAAAGACCTAATCTATATTTCATAGGTGTACCTGAATGTGATGGAGGGAATGAATCCAAGGTGGAAAATGCTCTTCAGGATATTATCCAGGAAAACTTCCCCAACCTAGCAAGGCAGGCCAATTTTCAAGTCCAGGAAATACAGAGAACACCACAAAGATATTCCTCAAGAAGAGCAACCCCAAGGCACATAATCATCAGATTCACCAGGGTTGAAATGAAGAAGAAAATGCTAAGGGCAGCCAGAGAGAAAGGTCGGCTTACCCACAAAGGGAAGCCCATCAGACTCACAGCGGATCTCTCAGCAGAAACCCTACAAGCCAGAAGAGAGTGGGGGTCAATATTCAACAACCTTAAAGAAAAGAACTTTCAACCTAGGATATCATATCCAGCCAAACTAAGCTTCATAAGCGAAGGAGAAATAAAATCCTTTCTGAACAAGCAATTACTCAGAGATTTCATCACCTTCAGGCCTGCTTTACAAGAGCTTCTGAAAGAAGCACTAAACATAGAAAGGAAAACCAGTACCAGCCACTCCAAAAACATACCAAATGGTAAAGAGCATCAATACAATGAAGAAACTGCATCAACTAATGGGCAAAACAGCCAGCCAGCATCAAAATGGCAGGATCAAATTCACACGTAACAATATTAACCCTAAATGTAAATGGGCTAAACACCCCAATCAAAAGACACAGACTGGCAAATTGGATAAAAAAGCCAAACCCATTGGTGTCCTGTATCCAGGAAACCCATCTCACATGCAAGGTTACACAAAGGCTCAAAATAAAAGATGGAGGAAGATTTACCAAGCAAATGGAAAGCAAAAAAAAACAGGAGGAGTTGCAATCCTAGTCTCTGATAAAACAGAATTTAAACCAACAAAGACCAAAAAAGACAAAGAAGGGCATTATATAATGGTAAAGGGATCAATGCAACTAGAAGAGCCAATTACCCTAAATATATATGCACCCAATACAGGAGCACCCAGATTCATAAAGCAAGTTCTTAGAAAGCTACAAAAAGACTTAGACTCCCACATAATAATCGTGGGAGACTTTAACACCCTACCGTCAATATTACACAGATCAATGAGGCAGAAAATTAACAAGGATATTAAGGACTTGAACTCAGCTCTGGACCAAGCAGACCTAATAGACATCTACAGAACTTTCCACCCCAAATCAACAAAATATACATCCTTCTCAGCACCACATAGCACTTATTCTAAAATCAACCACATAATTGGAAGTAAAACACTCCTCAGCAAATGCAAAAGAACAGCAATCATAACAAACAGTCTGTCACCACAGAGCAATCAAATTAGAATTCAGGATTAAGAGACTCACTCAAAACCACACAACTACATGGAAACTTAGACAACCTGCTCCTGAATGACTACTGGGTAAATAATGAAATTAAGGCAGAAATGAATAAGTTATTTGAAACCAATGAGTATGAAGACACAATGTACTAGAATCTCTAGGACACAACTAAAGCAGTGTTTAGAGGGAAATTTATAGCACTAAATGCTCACAGGAGAAAGTAGGAAATATATAAAATTGACACTCTAATATCATAATTAAAAGAACTAGAGAAACAAGAGCAAACAAATTCAAAAGCTAGGAGAAGACAAGAAATAACTAAGGTCAGAGCAGAACTGAAGGAGATAGAGACATGAAAAACTCTTCAAAAAAATCAGTCAATCCAGGAACTCGTTTTTTGGAAAAACTAACAAAATAGATAGACTGCTAGTCAGACTAATGAAAAAAAAAAGAGAGAAGAATCAAATAGACACAATAAAAAATGATAAAAGGGAGATCACCACTGAACCCACAGAAATACAAACTATCATCAGAGAATACTATAAACACCTCTATGCAAATAAACTGGAAAATCTAGAAGAAATGGATAAATTTCTGGATACATACACCCTCCCAAGACCAAACCAGGAAGAAGTTGAATCCCTGAATAGACCAATAACAAATTTAAAATGGAGGCAGTAATTAACAGTCTTTCAACCAAAAAAGCCCAGGACCAGACAGATTCACAGCCAAAATCTACCAGAGGTACAAAAAGGAACTGGTACCATTCTTTCTGAAACTATTCCAAATAATAATAAAAAAAGAGGGACTCCTCCCTAATTCACTTTTTGAGGCCAGCATCATTCTGATACAAAACCTGACAGAGACACACAAAAAAAGAAAATTTCAGGTCAATATCCATGATGAACATTGATGTGAAAATCCTCAAAAAAATACTGGCAAACCAAATCCAGCAGCACATTAAAAAGCTTATCCACCAAGATCAAGTTGGCTTCATTCCTTGGATGTAAGGCTAGTTCAACATACACAAGATCAATAAACGTAATCCATCACATAAACAGAACCAATGACGAAAACCACATGATTATATCAATAGATGCAGAAAAGGCCTTTGATAAAATTCAACACCCCTTCATGGTAAAAACTCTCAATAAACTAGGTATCAATGGAATGTATTTCAAAATAATAAGAGCTATTTCTGACAAACCCACAGCCAATATCATACCAAATGGGCAAAAACTGGAAGCATTCCCTTTGAAAACTGGCACAAGACAAGGATGTCCTCTCTCATCACTCCTATTCAACATAGTATTGGAAGTTCTGGCCAGGGCAATCAGACAAGAGAATGAGATAAAGGAAGAGAAGAAGTCAAATTATCTCTGTTTGCAGATGACATAATTGTATATTTAGAAAACCCCATCATTGCAGCCAAAAAACTCCTTAAGCTATAAGCAACTTCAACAAAGTCTCAGAATACAAAATCAGTGTGCAAAAATCACAAGCAATCCTATACATCAATAATAAACAAACAGAGAGCCAAATCATGAGCAAACTCCCATTCACAATTGCTACAAAGAGAATAAAGTGACTAGGAATACAACTTAACAAGGGATGTGAAGGACCTCATCAAGGAGAACTACAAACCACTGCTCAAGGAAATAAAAGACACACACAAATGGAAAAATATTCCATGCTCATGGATAGGAAGAATCAATATTGTGAAAATGGCCATATCTCCCAAAGTAATTTATAGATTCAATGCTATTCCCATCAAGCTGCCATTGACTTTCTTCACAGAATTAAAAGAAACTACTTTAAATTGCATATGGAACCAAAAAAGAACCCTCATAGCCAAGACAATCCTGAGCAAAAAGAACAAATCTGGAGGCATCATTCTACCTGATTTCAAACTATACTACAAGGCTACAGTAACCAAAACAGCATGGTACTGGTACCAAAACAGATATATAGACCAATGGAAAAAAACAGAGTTCTCAGAAATAACACCAGACATCTACAATGATCTGATCTTTGACAAACCTGACAAAAACAAGCAATGGGGGAAAGGATTCCCTATTTAATAAATGGTATTGGGAAAAGCTGGCAAGCCATATGCGGAAAGCTGAAACTGGACCCCTTCCTTACACCTCGTACAAAAATTAACTCAAGATGAATTAAAGACTTAAACATAAGACCTAAAACCATAAAAACCCTAGAAGAAAACCTAGGCAATACCATTCAGGACATAGGCACAGGCAAAGATTTCATGACTAAAACACCAAAAACAATAGCAACAAAAGCCAAAATTGGCAAAAGGGATCTAGTTAAAGAGCTTCTGCACAGCAAAATAAACTATCATCAGAGTGAACAGGCAACCTACAGAATGGGAGAAAATTTTTGCAATCTATCCATCTGACAAAGGGCTAACATCCAAAGTCTACAAGGAACTTAAACAAATTTAAAAGAAAAAAACAAACAACACAATCAAAAAGTGAGTGAAGGATATGAACAGACACTTCTCAAAAAAAGACATTTATTCAGCCAACAAATATATGAAAAAAAGCTCATCATCACTGGTCATTAGAGAAATGCAAATCAAAACCACAATGAGATACTACCTCATGCAGTTAGAATGGTGATCATTACAAAGTCAGGAAACAACAGATGAGATGCTGGAGAGAATGTGGAGAAATAGGAGCACTTTTACACTGTTGGGAGTGTAAATTAGTTCAGTCATTGTGGAAGACAGTGTAGCAATTCCTCAAGAATATAGAGCTAGAAATACCACTTGACCCAGCAATCTCATTACTGGATATATACCCAAAGGATCATAAATCATTCTACAATAAAGGAACATGCACACGTATGTTTATTGCAGCACTAGTCACAATAGCAAAGATTTGGAACCAACCCAAATGCCCATCAATGTTACACTGGATTTTTAAAAATTGGCACATATACACCATGGAATATTATGCAGCCATGAAAAAGAATGAGTTCATGTCCTTTGCAGGGACATGGATGAAACTGGAAACCATTCTCAGCAAACTAACACAGGAACTGAAAACCAAACAGCCCATGTTCTCATCCATAAGTGGGAGTTGAACAATGAGAACTTAATGAGCACAGGGAGGGGAAGAACACACATTGGGGCCTGTCGGGGGTGGAGGGCAAGGGGAGGGAGAGCATTAGGAAAAATACCTAATGTAGATGATGGATTGATGGGTGCAGCAAACCACCATGACACGCATAACAAACCTGCACGTTCTGCACATGTATTCCAGAATTTAAAGTATGAACAAAGAAATGGACCCACATTGGGCCCATAAAGGATATCCCATAGTGTATTAAATTTCTTAAAAGTCTTTTTTTTCATATTCAACCTAAATCATTTCATCACATGTCACTAATCCAACAGTATCCTCTTTTGGGCCCTTATGGTGTTGTAGCTTTGAAATATATTCTGTTATAGAACCTTTTGCAGATATCTATAATTTCTTCTCATCACTTTTCCGGTTATATATTAGTGGCTATTTTCATCAAGTTTTCAGGCTATTTATGTATAATAAGCTTTGTTTTTCTATAAATCTCCCCATTTTCCAAGCCAGCTCTCTCTAACTTCCAAATGATCATAGGATAAATGGTTATTGACACTGCTACCCGGGTTTTACAGAGAACTACATTAGCTGCAAGCCCATTATCTGAAGTCTGCTATAGATACAGTTAGCAAATACTTCTGAATAATGTCTTAATTTTTTTCAAGGGCATCTAAGGCATTTAGCCATGATTCATTTTTATTTGTTTCAACAATATTGTTCTCTAGGCTACTTCTTGTCAGTTATCTGTGAGAGAAAGTTCCGTTTTATTTTCTTGGGTAAATTTTTCCTACAATTAGATTCTTATCAAACTATACAGGGATTTCTCTCAGAATTATATGCATAATGATTATTTTATTGCATTTCATTTTAAATATCATTTTTGCATTTTCTTGATATTTCTAAGTATATTACCATAGATAAATTTTAAGGGCTATTTGAGCTTACATAATTTTTTTTTTTTTTTTTTTTGAGACAGAGTCTCATTCTGTTGCCCAGGCTGGAGTGCAGTGGCCCGATCTCAGCTCACTGCAACCTCTGCCGTCCAGTTCAGGTGATTATCCTGCCTCAGCCTCCCGAGTAGCTGGGATTATACGTGCCTGCCACCGCGCCTGGTTAATTTTTGTAGTTTTAGTAGAGACAGTGTTTCACCATCTTGGCCAGGCTGGTCTTGAACTCCTGACCTCATGATCCACCCACCTCAGCCTCCCAAAGTGCTGGGAAAACAGGCATGAGCCACCGTGCCCAGTTTAAACTTACATAACCTTACAAGGAAAATATTTTCTAAATCTTCTCTAGATCTCTCTTTATTCTCTGCTATAACTCACTGGGCAGTAGATCCTTTATTTATTCCATAATGTCTTTCATTTCAGATCCAGAATGTATTTCACCAGAAGGCAAAGTAGAAAACAGTATTTTTAAAGACGATGAGATATTCTCCTTATTTTAAAAGAACAAAACAAAGAAAAAAAAAAGTGATGTTCAAAATGAAGCAGACACAAAAACCTAATTGTCCAATGAGAGATAAAGTAAATATACATGTAAATATTCCAAGAAGAAGCAAGGAATTATGATATATTCCTACCACAATGTCCCATGGAGAGTGGCGAAGGAAAGATGGAGAATGCCAGGGAGCAAAAATGGACCAGAAGCACAAAAGCAAAAGGCAAGAAGAGAGTAAAAGATGCAGAACTAAGGTAGGACTGGCTCTCTTGTTAGAGCAACCACTGTTTATTACTATCCCCTGTGGGAACTTTCTCAGCTATTCATAGATTGGAGCAAATTCTAATCTACATGTTGCAACAACCTGGCTTTGTATATTTACAGTGAATTTTGTTAGTCTAGTTGTTAATGATAATTTGTAAGAACCAAATCATGTGATATCAAAGTGTGCCCTCTTTCAATTTTTTTTTTTTCTAATGAAATGTTTTTTATGTCCATTGTAACTTCCTTTTGATCATCTAATGCCAGACAGGCTAACCAGCAATTTCCTTAGCAATTATGATTAGCATATTATTAAGAATAAATATCATGCTCCTGCAATAAATAAGCAATCATGAAGATAAACATGAGAGCAGAGAGGTTGTTGTCAGTTCGTCAAATCTTCAACTGATTATAAATTCTGCTCTAACCAGCATTGCAGATTAAAAAACAAGTATGGTCAGACACTTCTTCTTGCTGTGTTGTGCCTGTCTGCCGTAAGGAATCTTCGAGCTAAATTTGTCCTTCTCTACGAGTGCGCCTAAATATAATAGAAAAGTTAGCAGTGCCCTTTACTTTTGATTTGTTTCCTCTTTAAAATGTCACCATTGTTTATGGATTCTTGCAGTTAAACAACACCCTCAATTTTTAAATATGAAGGTTAAATTCTTAAATTATAGTCCCAATTTAACAATGCTGCAATTATAGCTGAGATCATATTCTATCTTCTGTCACTCAAAACTTTTGCAAACTTTGTATCTTTTTACCTTCAATTGTATCCAATTTATAAGATGAAAATGTTTAATTAAGAATAAGAACAGAACAGTTTGTTTTCATTATTTCTCCAGAGAGTTGGCTGATTTAATTTTTCGATTGTAGGAAGCATCAATGGAGTTAAAATTATTCCAGGTGAAGCCACTAAAGAAAAAGAAAAAAAAGTCAGTTGAGACTAAGTCAAGTCTTTAAGAATAACTCGAGGTGGAAAGATAGAATAATCATAATTATAGCAGTTACCACCCTAGTTCTAAGTGCATTGCATGTACTGTTATAGTCCTCATTTTCTAGATGAGACAGGAGCATGGTGAGATGAGGGCAGTGGTCCCAGATCAATTGGGCCCTGGCAAAATCAGGAGAGATGAGAGTTACTTGTAATCTGGAAAATGGTTTAATTTTGAATGAAGGTGTCCAGATTCCAGTTTCCTAAGAGGGTTATGCACTGGGTTTTCAGAAAAACTATTTTAAAGTAAAAATATTAGACCCAAGATTGGAAACCACTGGCAATGTTTGTTTAAAACAACTTTATTGAGGTGTAACTGATGCACAGTAAACTCCATATATCAAGCTATAAAAAAAAAAGAATAACTCAAGGCATTATTTTAACCTAATCTTTATAAAGATAACAGAATTGTTTGAGAAGTAACCAATGCTATGAAATGAAACACATTCAACTTTCTAAAAGTTAATTTCTAAACAATTAATTATATACATTAGATATATAAGTATGTATATTATATATAAATATATTTAATATATAATTTAATTGTTAAAATTTTATATATTACATCGTATATTTAATTACATGTATTTAAATTACGTGTAAAATATAATTTAAATAATTGCATGTAATTAAATTATATATATAATTGTACATATATACATACCGAAAAGTGGAAAATAATTGTTTCTTAACTACAGTGTAATTAATTAAATTATATTATACATGTAATAAATTATATATATAATATAATAAATTACATGTATAATATAATTTATTACATATAATTAAACAATATCTGTATAATTATACATATATATATATGTATATTTATTTTCCACTTCTGGAAATTAAACAATATCTATATAATTATATATATGTATTGTATATATAATTATATATATGTATATGTATATATATATACATGTATAATTATACAGATATTGTTTAATTTCCAGAAGTGGAAAATAATTCTTTCTTAACTACAGTGTAGTTCTGGTCTTAACCCCAATTCACTATGGCATTGATGGAGCCTAATTCAGGAGAGACTACAGAAAAAGATTCTGTCTCATCTTTCCAGGTTTTCTTCTTCTGTTTCCTTCTTCTATTTCCTCTCATCTGTTCAAGTTTATGCCATATAATCACTTCTTGAGTCAAGGTTGAGGCAGTAATTTCAGAGAATTTTCACTCTCCCAAGGTTTATACCACATTCATTCATTCAGCAAACATTTGTTGACAATCCAACATGTGCCTGGCAGTAATGAAGCCAAACGTGGCCTCTATTCCCAGGAAGCATACAGTCTCACTAGGAAAACAGATACTAACCAAATACAAATATGATGTATATTACACAAGAGAAGTCCAAAGTACAGTCTATGGAGTTATGGAAGGCATTTCTAAGAAGAAGATATGTAAGGTGAACTCTAAATGATGTAAGATGAAAGGTGGAAAGAAAGAGCATTCCTGCCAGGAGAATTGCTTGTGCAAAGGCCTGAGAGGAACTGACAGAAAATCAGCATGGCTGAAGTATAGGAAGTAAGGGAGTAAATGAGACCTAAAGAGGCTGGAAAGCTAGGCAGAGCCCTGTAGGCAATGTGAGAGATCATGAGTTTGACTCATGAGTATGAACAAGGGAAAGTCACTGACAAGTTTTAAGCTGAGCATTGTGAAAAGATCACTATGAGTGCAGCATGGAGACTATGGGAAGAGAGCAAAGGCCGGTCACAGTAGCTGGGAGAGGCCAGCTTGGGAGGCTCTAGCGATAGTCTTGGCTAATGTTGATGGCTTAGAATAGGGGCAACAATAATGCTGTTAAAGAGAAGTGGATGTGTGCCACGATATATTTAGAAAAATTGATAAGACTTGTGGACTGAACAGACGTGAGCAGTAAAATACTGCAGGAGAACAGACACATGAAAGTTGGGGGTACCAGGTAATTAAGGAGTAAAGATCTGAATTCCTGCAGAAGTTACAGAGGGGAGACAGCCCAGGGTTGGTGAAATGTGTCCTCCTACCCCCCACACACTTGTTTCTTCTTTCAGTAGGTTTACCTGGTGCTCTTTACTGTCACCATCTCTTGTTCCTGACTTGACAAAGTGAAGCTTATATACCTGTGAGAAGAAGGGTAATAAAAAAACAATAAATAAATATATGTCAGATGATAACTACTAAAAAGAAAAAGAGGGGCGAGGTGAAAGATAATGGAAAGATTTTGGTTTTGGCCTGAGCAGCTAAAAGAATTGCCATGAACTGAAATAGAGAAGAATGTAGGAGGATCAGGTATGGAGGGGAACACCCAGAGGTTCAGCTTTGGATATCAACAGGTGGTTGGTTTTATCCATGATACAGGATTCTATGCAGCTGGTAATAAGAATAAGGTAGATCTAAATGTGCCATGTCAAACAGCTCCAATATCTTTTAAGTAAGAAAAGCAAATCATAGAAGAATTTGTATCCTAAAATTCCAGTTTTGTTAAAATACACACACACACACACACACACACACACACACACACATACATGCATCTTTCATATAGACATTCATATGCATGAAAAATACATAGAATAATATCTGCAAGAAAAGTGTTAATGGTGTTACTTATAGGAAGTGGAAGGGATGAAGAGAAAAAAATGAGGTGTTTTACATCTTATGTTCTGATCTTATGTATTTAATTTTCTCCAATTAAAAATGCACTCACATAATTTAATTCCATAAAACAAACAAAAAAGATAGAATTCACTAAGAAAATGAAAAGCTCTATCAGCATCTGAAATGGAAGTGTAAAAAAAATAAATAAGATTAACAAAAAAGAAAATGAATAGCACAGGAACTAATAAAGTTACAGCATCAGACTGAAAGGCAGTGACCCATTACAGACTCCAGAGAATAACATTCTTCTTACTGAGCTAGAAAAAAGATTAGACATCAAATTGTGAATTTTAATTTAAAAAAAAACTGTTTCAAGGAACCATAAGAAATCTAAATCAGATACGAGTGTCATAAATTCGGCTCTCAAAAATGGAAAAGATATCCCTGAGGTAAAACCACAGGAAACACAGACAGGGTCACAAAAGGATGTGGAACTTTTAGATCATGTCAGGGATTCTATTTGCGGCAAAACAGGCAACCAGACTTGGAAGTCCATGCCCAAAGGTCAGCTTTCCTAAGATGGTTATGCTTTCTAAGGTTCCTTTCCATACCTATCATATGCTATTTGTAATTCTGAATTGTACATTAGATTTCCTTACATCTATTGATTATAAAGCTGCCATTGCCTATATTTTACTTTGGGGGAAAAAGGAAAAGAAAAATAAGATACAGTGGGTGATTCTGATATATTAGCCACTGAGACTAGAATATTACATAGTCGATTTAGTTAAGCAACTAGCAGACTCAGAAAATGTGTTTTTAAAACTCTTTCATGAAAAAATATTTTAAGTGCATCACAAAGAGCGCCAGGGCAAAGACTATGGTTCATTTTTTCTGTTTCCTTGGTTCCTAGCACAGGACTAGGCACCAGACAACTAGTAAGTTTTAGATAAATGTTTATGGGTTGATCGGACAGGCAAGAAGAGATCATTCAGGGGGAGCCCTGTAAATAAATCTTGTATATCCTATAAATCAAGAATAAGTAAAATAATTTCTCTCTGAGCTCACAAGATATGTCATGCACCAACCTAGATCTTTTACATATATCACTTTACTTAATCCTCACAGAAACACAGTTCTGGTAGATTTTATTGTCTTAAAGATGAGAAAACTGAAGCCCAGTTATATAGTTTGGATGTGTGCTCAAGTCTCATATTGAAGTATAATCCCCAGTGTTGGAGGTGCGGCCTGGTGGGGAGGTGATTTGATCATGGGCGCAGATTTCTAATGAATGGCTTAGCACCTTCCGCCTTGGTACTGTCCGCAAGATAGTAAGTTCTCATGAGGTCTGATAGTTTAAAAGTGTGCGGCACCTCCCACCTTGCTTGCTCTTGCTTCCACCATGTAAAGTCCCTGCTCCAACTTTGCCTTCTACCATGAGTAAAAGCTCCCTGAGGCCTCCCCGAAGCAGGTGCCAGCATGCTTCCTCTATAGCCTGCTGAACCATGAGCCAACTAAACCTTTCCTTATAAGTTACCCAGTCTCAGGTATTTCTTTATAGAAATGCAAGAATGGCCTAATATACCCAGTGAGAGTGACTTGCCAGTGACCATTTTGGTAATCAGTAATGCTAGATTTAAACCAAATCTCTCTGACTCCAAACTTCATGGTCTTTTCCCTCTAGCCCAGCACCTGTCCCAAAAAATCATTTGGTAATAGTATAGAGAAAAAAACTCTAATATATTTGCTTTGTGTATTTGAATTGTATATGTCTCATATGCTTAAGGAGTATGTGGTTACATCTACATTTTTCTAGATTTTTTTTAGTGAACATTGCCTTTCAGGTTTACACCATGATACGGGAGAACCAGTCTACCCTTCAAAGTTTTGTGTTGTTTTTCATGTGACTATTTTAAAAGTTTACACTGGAGGTGGTCTATAAACTGTTTACAGATAGCTCTACCCAGATTTTACCAAAAACAATTCAAATTACACTACGCAAACCTCAGGATTTTGCCTCTCATATAAAGAAGTGCGAGGCTGTCTAGTGAATGCTGAGTTTCCAGTCAGCCCCTTCTCCAACGCCTCATGACTATGCAAGCCTTCTTCTGCATCTCAGATGGCTGACCCAGCACCCTTAGCTCTTAGCAGCTCACCTCACCCCAACTTCCAGCTGGTGGAAGTTACCTGAACATCTTGTCATCACAACCACATGCCCACTTGTATCTGCACCTACCCCTCTCCTACTTCATGCCTCTTACTAGTGACCAAGCACCCCTCCCTCTGTGCTCCAGGTCTTACCGCCACCCTCCCCACCCTTCTCAGGAATCTTGACAAAAATGGTTAATGACTAACCCCCCTCTCCTATATCTCCAACCTCTCTTTGTTTATTGGTGCCTTCCTATTGGTATTTTTTAAAATAAAAATATAAACTTTCTAGGACCCATGTTCCCTCAAGTTTCTGTTCTGCCTCTGTCCTTCACTTCACAACCAAACTTCTTAAAAGAATAAACCTCAACTCTATATTCTTACTTCCGATTTACCTTCAACCTACATCTAAATGAGTTTTCATTCCACTTGTCCTGGTTACTTTTTAACATATAACAAAGAAGCCTCCTTGTAACCAGATCCAGTAGACATATCTCAGGCTTCCTTGGAACTCAACATCTTAGCTCTTAGCACACTGACACAGGTGACTACTGTCTTCTTAAAACATGTACTTCCTTAGTTCCCAGAAACTACTTGGAGAGTTTTTTCCTACATTTTTGACTTCCCTTTTCAGTTCTATTTTCAGTGATCCCCCCCATTCTTCCTGACCATTAAATGCACAGGTGCTCCTCAGGCCTTCCTCAGGCTCCCTTCTCCCTGCACTGTGTACCTTCTTACAACCCAATCTCATGCCCTCAGTGATTCCAGATACATCTGTACATCACCAACTCCTAACCTCTACCTCAAGGCCTACATCTCTTCTGACTTTCAGATGAACCCATACATTTATCTGCCTACCAGTCATCTGCATGTGGATGCTACCTACCATTTCAATCTCAATAGGTCCAGAGTTGAATGAATCATCTCTCATGTATTTTTCCTCCTTATGTATTCTCTATCTTAGTAAATAGCAGGACCATTCAAACAGCTGTTCAACTTCATACCGGGGATCTTTCTTGACTTTTCTATCTTCCTCACTTCCTGCATTCAATCTATTACCAAATCTTATCTATTCCAAGGCCTAATTGAATTCAATCTATTACCAAATCTTATGTATTCTGATGCCTAAACATCTCTAACTCCAATCATTCTCTCCTTCTCCACTGCCAACACTTCATCTCTCATTTGGACTTCTACAGTAGCCTCTCCATCTCTTGTTGTTCTCCTCCTGTCCATTCAACACACAACAGTAAGAGACTTTTAAAAACATACCTAATAAAGTTTTTACCTCACTTTCTTACCCTAATAGATTAAAATCCTTCAGTGACTCACCATTGTTCAAAGGACAGTGACCAAACGCCAGATCATGGCCTTGTGGTCCTATGAATCCTGCCTGCCTAACCTGCTTCATCTGGCTCTTTCCTCTCCCACACCGACCTTAGCCCTCTATGCTTCATTCATACTGGTCCTATTTTTCGAATATGCAATGCCCCTCCCACCCCATTCACCCCCCACCAAGAGCCTTCATATTTACAATGTGTCTACCTGGAATATTTCCAACCCACAATCTCGCTCCCAAACATTCATTGATCTAGCTCCTAAATAATTGTATGTTAAAATTAAGTAGTAAACATTCATTAATTAAAAATTAAAATATCACTTCCCCACTTCCCCCAAAAGGCTTTTTCTAAACCCCTAAACCTGGTTAAATCTACCAATTACATACTTACTATATTCCCACAGAGAATCCTACCATTCTGTATACTCAATAAACTTGTAATTATTTGTTGCATGTATATCTTCCCTGCTACTCTGCAAACTCCAAGAGAGCAGTGAATGTGCCTGGCTTTCTTCCTGCTAACATTTTCTATGCAAATATAAATATATGTGTGTATGAATAACTTTAACACACGTGGGGATCATATTGTACACAATAGTTTGTACTCTGCTTTTGACACTTAATAATGTTTATATTTTGTATCATATAACACTTTTTAACCAGTCCACATCCATGAAATGTTGAATTGTTTTCAGTCTTTTGCCATTACAAAATACAGTAGCACACATACACCTTTGAACAGAGTGAATAGATTCACTGAGTCAAAGGTTGTGTGCATTATAAATTTTTATACATATTGTCAAATTGCCAAACCACCAACTGATTTTATTTTTTATGTTATCAATAATAATTACATTTATTTACATACTGTTTACAACAACCTCTTATAGTTGTTTGATGATAGTTTTTTATTTTAATGAATTTTATGTTCCCCATGAGTCCTTTTATGGCCTGACTTCCCTACTTTCTAATTTTTTTTCTTCATTTATCTCTTTGTCGCCTGAATCTTATTAAATAATTTTTTCAGATGAATGCAAATGTTCTTAAGTACTCAAAGGTGCATTTTTTTTAAATTTTACTTTATCAGGTACATGTGCAGATCTTGCAGGATTGTTATATAGGTATACACATGCCATGGTGGTTTGCTGCCTCCATCCCCCATCACCTGCATTAGGTATTTCTCCTAATGTTATCCCTACCCAATCTCCCCACCACCTGCTATCCCTCCCCCAGCCCCCACCCCACAACAGACCCCACTGTGTGACGTTCCCCCTCCTGTGTCCATGTGTTCTCATTGTTCAACACTCACCTATGAGTGAGAACATGTGGTGTTTGGTTTTCTGTTCTTGTGTCAGTTTGCTGAGAATGATGGTTTCCAGATTCATCCATGTCCCTGCAAAGGACATGAACTCATCCTTTTTATGGCTACATAGTAGTCCATGGTGTATATGTGCCACATTGTCTTCATCCAGTCTATCTTTGATGGGCATTTGGGTTGGTTCCAAGTCTTTGCTATTGTAAACAGTGCTGCAATGAACTTACATGTGCATGTGTCTTTATAAGACATCGACTTATGATCAAAGGTGCATCTTCTTAATGCTTACATGTTTGAGAATGTCTTTCTGCTACTGTAATGAAATAACTTCAGTACTTGTCAAGCCACTGTATTGCATTATATGGAAGACAGTACAGTACTGGCATAGGAGTAGACAAACTGATCCAAATAGATACTCCAGACAAAGCTGGACAAAACTGGACAAAATAGAAACTCCAGAAGTAACTCAGTATATATAAAAATTTAATATATAAAAGCAATATCTCTATTCACAAAAAGGAGTTTACTTAATAAATAGTGTTGGTGCAACAGGCTATCCATCCAAAAAAAAGTTAGACTTCACGCAAGACCAATATCTAACAGAAAGAACGTAAGTTGTCATTTAGCAATTAAAAACAAAACACCACAGCTTTTACTCAGCCAATGAATCCCTCGCTCTAAAATTTCAGATTATGAATAGGCAGTATGGGGAATACTGCATATTACCACTGAGCCACAAAAGAGTGGTAAATATTCAAAATTAAATGTTTTTAATCCTTTGGAAACAATATGCATATTAGTGACACCTGACAAAAATGGCCTTTGCTCCATTTGACATTTAATCAAGCAGTTAGTATTAAAACTGGAGACAGAAAAGATGTGTTGAAAGCAGTTACTTGTATAGTGAGATTTGCAGAAAAACTACATGTGGTTTCCATTGTCCCATAGCCAACATTTTGGAATTTCTTACAGAATGATATATTTACATTTCTCAAAACTGAAAATGTCTGTCTTCTTATTGAAGTTTACCATATGTCAAAACACATCAAAAGCTAAATATTTTATATAAAGAGAGAGAAACTGACTAATCTATAATGCATATAAGATTAATCAGAGGAAATTTAAGAATGTCAAAAGTAGTGTTCTAGCTGTCAAGTAATTAATACTTGAGAATTAATCCTTGATAAATCATAACCAATGTTTTAATTTACATGACTCTACCAAATATGTCAATTATATTCTTAGTTTGTTAATTGAGTAATTTATGTGTAAAACTTATTAAAATATCACTACATTTAATCAATGCAAGTGTACTCAGTGTAAGATCTTCACATTTATTCAATTAACTAAACTCCATTAGTAAACACAGTGACCCCAGGACCTAAATCATTTTTTAAAATGCATCATTTTCATGGAAGCTTTTTAATTTGCCTTAAAAAATAATTATTAAAAAAAAACTTTTCTCAGCTTATGTGCACAGAAATTACCTCACCAAACCCTTGAAAACAAATATTATTATGCACAGCTCCTCTATATCAATTAGATGACAGAAGCATCAAAAGCTTAAGCTGTATCCAAAGATTACATGAGTCAACTTACCGTACATGCACAGACATTTTACTGTTCTGTAGGCATGCTGTGGCAAGCATAATATCCATTTAACATATGGTAAAGATAGGGAACTGTGAAGTGCACCTAGAGAAAAAAAAAAAAAAAAAACCAGCTAATGACAAAGAGCAGGTAGGTGAACACTTCAAACCTCAAAACATATACCAATCAGCAAGTCTGAATAACATCTCTCCCAAGATATGAACAAAAATGACTAACACAGATTTTATTGCTTGCATCTTTTAAATCACAATAACTGAAAGGGTTATATATAGATCTAATCCAAGTGAACCCAGAGTCACAAAGTGTTACCACTAGAAGAATAATTGTATCAGATGCCTAACTAATAAGTATTTTATCAAGACTTGGCAAATAAAGTTGAGAGGGGGAAATACTAAAAGGTGACAGAATCATGGCAATAATAATGGAGGCTTATAAAACACATTCCATGGTTGATAAAGTGGTTGACTTCTTGAGAGAGCTGTAAAATTATCAGGGAAAGGAGAGCAGATGTTACACATTTGGACTTGGTAAAGCATTCAGTGCACTGCCTCATGAAAAGTGACTTGAAAAATTAGTCTAAATTGGCTTGGATCTGATCAGTGTCACACAGATTGAAAACTGCTTGAAAATCAGTAAACAAAAGATCATAACAAATGGCTATATATCCACTTGGGGTAGAGATCAGCCACTGGTATTGGTGTTAAATCTGGTCTTAGTTAATGGTCTTATGAATAGCTTCTTAAAATAAACAATTTTAATAGAATTTTGAAATGCTCCTGCATTGGGAGACAATGCTTACAAAGGAAAGAACTGAAAATGATAGTGTTACAAAGAGAAGAGCTAAATGTACAGGAAATAATGTGAAATTTAGCTTGTAAAAATTCACTACAGAAAATAAGATGTGACAATAAAATAATGATACTTATTTTTTTTTTAACACAGATACCAGAACTTACAGATACAAGTAAACCTTGTCTTTCAAAGTAGTTGAGAAACCAAACACAGTTCAGCAATGCTGTCACAGTTTAAAATGTTTTTGGGGAATTCATCTTTGAATTGCCTTAAGCAAGTAAGTGCCAGTAAATTTTAGTACCCTTTATGAGCTATATAAGAAAATGTGTCTTATCACAAAACAGCCATGCTTAATTTTGTCCACACTTCATTTGTAATAATAATAAAATTTATACTTTCCAGCTTCTTCATCAGACCTAAGGCCAAATAGCCTTTGGCTAGTTCCACCACTAAACCCACCCTTAGGAAAACTAAGATTTCTCTCCACAAAAATTATATTTAAAAAATGTTATAGATATATTTGTTTCAGTATTATTCATTTCACTAACATTTATGAAAACCTACTATATATGTCTCCCTACTACAGGCATATCTTAAAGATATTGCATGTTCAGTTCCAGATGACCACAATAAAGCGAGTATCATGATACGCGAGTCATATGAACTGTTTTATTTTCTAATGCATATGAAAGTTATGCTTACACTATACTGTAATATACTGTAATCTAACTGTGTGGTTGTGTTATGTCTAAAACCAGAATGTACATACTGGCTATAGCCTTACATAATGTATTTCTTGAATAATAAGACTTGAAAGCAAAAATTATTCCTTAATCCATGAACTGCAGAATAGACCTGGTGTTACCAGGCATGAAAACAACATTAATCTCTTTGTATATCTCCTTCAGAGCTCTTGGGTGACCAGCTGCATTGCCAATGAGCAGTAATCCTTTGAAAGAAATCTATTTTTGTGAGCAGTAGGTCTCAACAATGAATTTAAAATATTCAGTAAACCATGCTGCAAACAGATGTGCTGTCATCCAGGCGTTGTTGTTCCATTTACATAGTACAAGCCAAGTAGATTTAGCACAATTTTTAAGGGCTTTTTGCTGTTTCAAGGGCATTTGTAAAAGATTTAGATAAGCTACAAAAGAAAACAAAAGCAGAAGGAGGAAGGAAGGACGAGAAGACGAAAAGCTGTGGCTAGATTAAAGAAGGTGAACTTTTTCCTAATATATATTATATAACTATGAATTCTAAGATATAATTTAGGAAAGAAAAACTAAGTGTTGCTGACTATTATTTGCCTTTTAGAAATGGAAGTTAGATTTTAATCAGTGCATTTCCTGAATGCACACCCAGGAGAAGATCTCCCATATCAGGTACTGGCCACCTCCCATTGAAAATCACATCTCTTTCTTCCAAGCTCTACAGACATTTCCTAGATGCCCCACCTCCCCTTGACCATTTTTATCTTCCTCTTGTTTCCATTGACTGTCAGCACCAGGCTTATAGTAGCTGCTCAAATACTTTTGAATACTTTGAACTTAATTAACTATAATTAGGCTTTTTTCCTTAGATTTAAAAGAATATTTAAGAAATGACTTAGTTTTATATTTTAAAACTTGTACTGGGCCATGAGAAATAAACATCTTCTCTGAAGAAGGCGAAGCATTCCAAATCATTCTGAGGATTATTCCTTCCTAATGTAGCTTTTACAGCTTTTAATATTTAGATATCACAGGGTCTGACGAGTAGGGGTCTCCAAAGTTTAGCCTGCCTTATTGTCTTCTTTTCTCTACTCTTTCTACACATCCAACTTGCTCTGCCTTCCAACCCCATCCCATGCCAACCATGTCCTTCCCTGCCTTTCAACCACCACTGCCTCCAACAATGACAGACTTCAAAGAAAGTCAGAAAAGGATAGTCTGACAGGTTAAGTAGAAGGAGGAAAAGAGTCTAAGGCACACAGCACAGTAGGTATTTAATAAACATCTCATAAATTAATAAATGACTTATGTGCAGCTAAGCATCTAAAAGATGAAGAGAGAAAAAAGGACAAAAGGATGATTGGGAGAAGTGGGAAGTGGCTCAAGACAAAAAATATGAAAGCTTCCCATGGGGTGGGTGGAAAAGAAAACTTCTTATTTAAGTAGTGAAGAGCCATTAAGGAGAGGGTCATAGGAGTTGGGAGACTTTCCTTCCCTCTCTGGTTAGACCACATTTCGGTCAAAGGGCATAGCCATGCCTTTTTATATATTCAGTCCACAGATCTACTTACTGTTTATCTCATTTTATGCCCTATTAGGTGGGATGAGAAGCATGGGATGATAGGATAGCTGGGGTAGTGTGGGTTTAGGGTTGGGGCTGGGGGAGTGGGACAAGGCTAAACCCATCTCGCTGTGCCACTAATCTCAGAAGTTATCATGCTATCCAGCAATTCCTAACCCCACTTGATTCTGTGAGCAGCTCTCTGGTGAACAGAGTTCATGGTATGAAAGATGTAATCAACTCAGGGTGCTGATTCATTGTGTTGTCACTGATACAATGGCAGACATTCCAGAAATGAATCTTCACCTTGCCTGTCAAAGCCTATCTATTCTAATTTCCCACCCTGATCTGGGAAAACTACAAAAAGGACCAATTACCCTCTGAGTTAGTCAGAGCCTCATTTGTACTCAATGAGGAATCACATACAGGCACACAACCCCTCCAACAGCACAACTGGTGCCGACTATTAACCTAGATCAATAGTCTCAATAGAAAAGGCCAAAGGTCCAATGGGCTCTGGGAACCCCAGACCACATTACTCTCCACCTTGACCAACTTGACAGACAAGCTCAATTGCCCAGGCTGTTCCCTTTCAGTCAGTGCATTAGCAAAAAACTGTGGAGTTTGAAACTAACAGTCCTTTTCTTTATATTAAATACCAAAAAAGGTAAATAATAATAAGCAGAAGATGGCAAAGAAGGAATAAGAACAAAGAGAATAAAACAAGACAAATAATTCCATTCCTGACTCACTTTTTATAAAAGAATATACATGATTTTGCAGATTTCCTCTATAGGAGGCTTCATTTTATAATAAGAGATTTGTAGCAATTCTGCTGTATGGCATATAGCAATCTGTATGGCTGAGTGAAAGCATACTTGAGGGTTTGGCTAAATATCTTAGCCCTGAGTTTTGAGGGACACTTGCTACTGAACATTCAGAAGGCCCCCAGCATTAAAAAATGATGAGAAGCTCTTACACATATAAGCAACTCAGAAACTGCCTACATTCATTTTTTATTGCTGCTACCACACATTATCATAAATTTAGTTTCTTAAAACAATACAACTTGATTATTTTGCAGTTCTGTAGTCTACAATTCCTACACAAATTTCACTGTACTAAAATCAAGGCATAGAGAGGGCTGCCTTTCCTCTGCACACTCTGGGTGAATCTCTTACCTTACCTTTTTTCATCTTCTAGAGGCCACTTGCATTCCTTGGCTCCTCCAGCTTCAAAGCCAAGAATGTTGCATCTCTCTGAACATTCTTCCTTAGTCACATCTCTGAGACTTTCCTCTCTAGCCTCCCTCTTCAGTACACACGTAATTACAGTGCACCCACCCAAATAGTCCAGGATACACTCCCTATTTTAAGGTCAACTGACCTGCAACCTCAATCCCCCTTTGCCATATAAGGGCAACAGATTTACAGGTTACAGAGATCAGGATGTGAATATCTTTTGGGAGGGGGCATTGTTCTACCTAACACACTTCTCTGTTACTCTCAAGGCAAATCAGAGGACCTGCCTGTTTCTTTCCAAGGCTTCTTTTGATGGCTATTCTTACCTAATTCCACCTGTTTAAAAAGTTTTCAAAGGAAGTCTAGAACTGAAACTCCCCCCAGGGAGGATCCTAGGCCCTTTAAGACAAGCATTAGGCAAGACTAATTTTAGTGGAAATTATGTAAGCCTTAAAAGAAACACAACTGCTGACAAGTGAGAATCTCAGTAAATAAATATATTGCACACAAGACAGATAATTACATTTCAAGCCAGTAATGCCAGTAAACATAATACAAAACAATGTAGCACAAGTACTGAAAATTTGGACAGACTGATAGGCTTTTTTGAAGTCATTTTTAAGGGTAGTTTATTTTCTTCTTCCTTTCCACGGAAGCATAAAAATGTATTCAATAAATATGCAACAGAAGGACAATCAATCTAATATCAAAGTGACTGGAGAGTTAATGCCAGGGCTCCATGTGTATGCTGACATTCCAGAATACAGAGGACTGCAGCTCAGAGACTCTGAGTAACCTGCACATTAAGAACGTCCTCAAGTTATCAAGAAGAAAGATAGAGTCATTTCTATTCTACATAAAGGGGCAGATATAAAATTACAGTCCCTCAACATCTCTATTTAAAAATTTTTGCAAGGTTTGAAGAGAGTGTTTTTTCAAACTCCAGTGCACACAACATAAACACATATTATCGATACTTACAGTAAGAGGTTGCAATTCAGGTGCACACCACCTCCCAAAATTTTTCAAAAATGTTTCTAATCACAAAAATGTAAATTAGAAATTGTCTCTATGTGACAGTAGTTTGAAAGGTAAATAATGGAAGCAGAGAAGAGATGTATATTTGTTGAAACCTATTGTGTGCCAGGCACTTTACATACTTTATTTTTATTTGATCCTCAAAACAATTGGCAAGGTATGTATTATAGGACACTAAGAGGTCATAGGTTTTAGGAGGCTAAGAAATGACCTAAAACTTCACATCTAATAGTTGTTATAGCAGAGATTTGAACTCAAGAATATCTGCCTCTAAAAATTAGCCATATACTATGACAACACATCCCAAATAAAGATGTATTAAAAATACTTGGCTCTTTATAGATATTATATAAAATATGGGGCAATATTAGTGACATACCTAAACTTAGGCATTAGAAAGAAGTCTTTCTTAATTTGCTCTGTAATTACAACTCAGTTGTTCCTCTTACAGTTTCCTACAGTGGTAATTAAACATTCCTTTCTTTGTATCATATGTGTTTTCAAACTGCTATTAAAGATCCTTGGTCAGCAGCCTGTGTATCTTTTGGCATTTTACTGCTAATGCTCTGCAAACATGGGCAGCCAAGGAAAATGCAGATGGTGCTATGGAACACAAACCATGGCAACATACGGTATACATTTAGTCCTAACGAAGTGTGCTTCTTAACCTCTGGGTGTCGCTTCACCATTCCTTTATAAGACTACTCATTTCCAAAGAAGGTTTAGTTTCCAAAACCAGGGCAACAGGCCCACATGTGTTGTAAGGCCATTCAGATGCACAGACTGTGTGTCCTAATGCCTTTAAGCAAGTGCATTTAGCACGTGCTTCCTAGCACTATCATGTGTTTATGAACTGTTTCACTCAGATGGTAAGCTCCTTAAGGGCAAGTGCCATGCCTGATACCTCACTTTATTAACCGTGCGTGGCAGAGTAACAGTATTATCTGTCTTGTCTGCAGAGACATACAACCTACAAATTGCTCTTCTAGGTAAACCTCCTAACTACATTGCTACATTGTGACAATTGCCACATCATCTAGCTGAGGCTCACAGAGGCTAAGCAATTAGCCAGAATCACAAACTAACAGGCAATGTTTTCCTCTTGCCCACAAGAGAAAGGTATTCTTGTCTTGCACCACTTTGTTGCTTTCTTCTTTTAAGGTTTTTATTACAAAGGTCAATGTCTATTGGCCTCTTAATAAAAGTAATTATTATTTAGTGCTTAGTACACATTGCAAGACATTGTTATAAGGATTTTACAAATATTAACTCATTTAATCCTCCTAACAATCCCATCAGACAGATTCTATTATTATCCACATTTTACAGATTAGGAAACTGGGGGACAGAGAGATTAACTTGTCCAAAGTCACAGGACTGGTAAACAGTAGCCGTGAAATTTGAATCCAGCAGTAAAGCATAGTTCCAGAATGTGTGCTCTTAAACATACTCTATTCTGCTTGAATAAGAGTCTACAAAGATCCTTACTCAGGACATATGAGGAGTTGTTCGGCAAGAAAAAATCACGTTTACGCCTCCCTATGTGATTTATTTGATTATATTCTAAAACCTTTCCTCATGCCAATAGAACTCCATGTAAGCATTATATTAAACTTTCCTGTACTGAAGGCATATGCAGTGGTTACCTTGGCTAACACATAAAATACCCAAAACAAAATACCCTAAGACTTGAGGATTTTTTGTTTTGTGAATTAGAGACAAAATAAAAATTGCCTAGGCATTAGAAGTGTTATATATTCACATCTGTAAGTCTTTCTTGGGATTTTCAGATTTCTCTGTTCTTTTTTTTTTTTGGTCTGAGATATTTCAGTGCTCACTCAATGCCTGAGCTTGAAAATTATCTAATCCTTTTTAATTTTTTCATTTTCAGCTACTTTGCCTTCAGGCATAGGGTAGGGCAAGCACTTGCTTTCAATATGATGTTTAACACTTTTTAGGTTTTTATTTCAGTTGTCTTGAAAATGTGCTAGTAAACATCCAAACATATTGTAAAGATTTAAAATTTGGGGTGTGTGTCCATATATCAACAGGAGTTATGAATTATGTATATTGCAGACCTATATAAATTAGATTTTGAAGAACAAGCATCACAGTAGGCAAGCAGGTCATAATAAGACATTCTATGTGAAATGCAAAAGCTACCTTGAATAAATTATCCATAAGTTAACATTCTCATTAGAATGACATATTTATTATTTCTGGGTTTGTGATGTTGCTTTAATGCATTTTGGCTAACTGTTGTAATGGCATATTAAGAAACCATTTCAGGGCTTTTTTCCCCATCGGAATTTGCAGACTTTTATTTCCATTTGAACTAAAATAATATAATATTAAAAACAATCACCCACTTCCCAATGTAGAATACTATTTTCTTCTGCCTAGAAATATTTAATTAAAGTAGGATATAACTTTAGTAATTATTTTTACACAGAATGACTCTGAAATTAATAGTCAATTGTAAGACTAAAAATTGGGAGACTGACAATCAAAACAATTGTAAATGCTTTGTTTATGTGATGAAAATGAGTGATCCTTTAATTCCCTCGCACACGTTTAACTGATTTCACAGACTTTCTGTACTGCTGTTTAACGTAGTCAAGTGCTTGAGGTTATGTAAAATAAACAATCTTGAGATCTTATTGCAAATGTTTGCAATTTATGATGTAAACTGATTTGTGAAGAAAAAACCCGATTCTATGTCACTGAAGCCAAAAAGGCATTTTTCAGAAATCAAAATAGTTCCAAATTTTGAGCATTGCATTATACTAAAGTATTACCATCTGAGGATCCAAAAAAGTTATGAATCTGGGGGAAAACTCAAAATAGATGTATATCAGTTCAGCTCCAAGCAAAGGCACCAATCTTACTGTGTCTCTTGTATCATAGGGTCCTTAACACTAATGATGTCTTAAATAATCTCTTTTAACTCATTTTTCTCCAGTCATGAATTCTGCAACTCGGGAAGGTTTTGCATGCCCAAAAGATTTGGGGAGCAGGGGGTGGGGGTGTCCTTTATTAATTATATTAGGATTATTGAGTTTCCACCAAAACTACAGGCATTTTGGGCCTTATTTAAATTTAAAATGAAGACTTCCTCAGACCCCTTCTTGGGATAGTTTCGGGAACTCGGGTTTGGACCTCTTGTTCACACACCGAGGCGCCTGCCCGCGCGTTTGGGTACTGGCGTTCCGGGAGAGTGGGCCCTGCGTGAGCCTGTGTAGGAGCCTGGACCCGAAGGACTAGGCCCCACAGGGCCATGGAAAGCGGCCTCTTCGGTTAGTCTTGGGGGAACAGAAGCAGGAGGAGGCAAGGGCGCCCCGGGGGGCTGGTCCCACAGGCCTTGCCCGACTCGAGCGCTGCCGATAGGGCCAAGAAACTTTGGCCTTTCTTTCGGGACTTGGCTGCCTCCGCGGGCCTCTCCGCCTACCGCGCTCCCGCCACGGCCTGACTCCCGCCACGGCTGACTCCTGACTCCCGCAGGGCTCCGGGCCCAACCCAACCGGCTCTTGTGACCCGGGACAGTCCAGACCGACCTTCGCCGCGTCGCCGCACCCCTGTCCCGATACCTACCCCGCGCTTCCGCCAGCAGGGCCTGGACACACCGCCTCCTTTGACTTCGGGCTTCCCCCGCGCTCCGCAGCATGGTACAGGCTGGCCCCGGGACCGAGCCACCATCTCCCCTGCCCCAGGTTCTCCAGGATCCGAACCCGCGTTAGGATCTGGGTTAGGATTAGGGTTTGGAGCTTGGAGCCTGCCTGTTTGGACCCCCGGCCCAGGCGCCGACTGGAGCTCGCTGGAGGCCCCAGGACCGTGGCGGATGGCCCGGCTACTTCACGGCGCACCATGCCCGCAGGCAGATGTTTATTATAAAAACTACCGATGTTCGTCAACCCGGAGACCCACAAGGCCTGCGCACTGAATACGGCCCAAATCCTGTTCAGCGGTCTTTGAAAGTTAAAAGAAAGAAACCTATCGCCCACGGGTAGGCTGAGGAACAGCTTTGAACACGAGTTCAGGCCTGGTAGAGGGCCGGGTGGGGGTGACGGGGGAACACTGTTGGAAGATGCGGGGCTTTGCAGGGGGTTTTACGCACCCTCTAGCACGACGGTGGAGGATCCCAAGGGACGCTTAGGAGGACACCCTCAGTCTTCGCGGAAGGTTCCGTCATCCCAGGAGCCCGCGCGGGAAGGGGCAGGTCCTCTTCCGGACCTGGTGTCCCAGGCCGAGTCTTCAAGGTCTCCATCTACCCCCCACACAGACAGCACCTTTGGGCTTTACTAGTGCGATTTCTTTCAGAAGAAGGGGGCCACGAGATGGGGGGAGAGAAAGAGCTCCTCATTATTTTCAAGGCAAGACTTTTTCTAAACCCAATTCTGGCTTCCACCTTCTAAATTTAACCAGCGAAGAAGCTGCCTCAGCCAACGCCCTAAACAGTAGTGTGAGGTGGGGGATCCGCCCTCCACAGTGCCCCCCGTCTGCCCCCCGCTTGGCGGCTCTTTTCCTGCTCAGAAGTCAGCACCTGCCCGCTCTAGAGAGGGTCAACGACCTGGGACTGATTGTCGATTACGCCATACCAAACCCAGGTAGATTTCGCACCGCTTGATCCCTATTTCCTTCCTCCCAAAAGTGTCCCCAAATAAACTTAAAGGCTGAAATTACAGCAAAATGAAGAACAAGAGTCCATCATGGGGAAGGGAGTTACTCTATCCTATGTTATTTTACTTATTATCTGTTCTTTCATTAATTTAGCATAATCCGGTGGATAAAATGGAGGGGGCGGGCGGGTGGAAATGCACTCAGCGACAGCGACAGCCACAGAGCCACCCTTCTTACTGCCCCTTGACTGCCACACGTAAGAGCAGAGGCAAGCGCTTTTCCAGGTTAGTATATTCGAGAGAGAGATACGCATTAATCAAAAGGAAAAAGGGAAAGACTATCCCGGATATTTTAATAGTAACAGGAACAAAGATGACGCGAACCCCATCAACTGAAACAATATTTTCATTCAATTGATCGCAAAGTGTCTTCAATTAATAACTTGGCACTTATTTAAAAGGTTTAACAGAAGTGGAGCCGAAACATTTTGTACTGACAACACGTCATGAGATAACAACATCTTTTGTTTAAAATAACTTAATACACTAGAAAAAAATATGTCAAATATAAATAATTTTGTTTTCATGGAGAACAAATAGTTACAAAGCTCAACCGCATACCAAAGTTCAGTTAGAAGAGCTTTTCCTCTTTCTTGTAAATTAGAAGTAAAAAACCCACAAACTTAGGCTTGCTAGAGAAGTGGGATACAGATTGGCTTAGTCCAAGGTATCCCAGTTTAAATAGCGACATGAAGTGAAACAAACCACCAAAAAAAGAAAAAAAAAAGTTACTTGAATAGATACACCTTTGTGAGATAAAATGCAAATGTTGACAGTCAGTCCACACATTATAGCCAAAATAAACTTTGTTCGTGTGTATCAACATATCTTACACAAACCTAGTGCCTGTATCTAGCTGGGTGTTATTTAAGGTGAATTTGACGGGATAGAGAGGGGGAAATAAAGCACTGCCTTCAAATAGGACTTCAGGAAACTAACAAGAAGCAACAGGAGAAAAGGGGAATGGTGGGAACTAACATTGATTGAGCTCCTACTGTGTCTGGCACAGCGAGGCGCTGTACTTTCATTATTTCATTTCGTGGTCTTGTTTTCTTTTTCCTTTCCCCCACATATTCTGCCCACCTTTGTCTTCTTAGGACAAGGAGTATAATTTTTTCCCTTTCTGACTTTTTTTTTGTTCCCCAGGATCAAAGACAGGGCAAAAATATATATATCCACATATATATATATATATATATGTGGATATATATATATATTTAAATTTCCAGATGCTTTTGGTATTGTTTTTCATAGTGAAGATGAAAATGGAGGAAGTGCATAGGAGTTAAGGGGGTGGGAGGAGGACACACCATCAATGGAATACAAGTAACATGCAAACCGGAATTTACTGTCAGTAGTCCGGACAGTTTTGCCATAATAATTTCTCAGAGAAATCATTGTCTGTGGCATATTTTTTGTGTTAATATTATTTTTTTCTCTCCTCGTTTTAATATTTTCTCTTTTCTTGCTCTTCCATACATGGTGGGTTTAAACTCAAAGCATCTGATTCAACGTAAAAGGAGGCCCGCCTCTCTTATCAAATTTCTCGTATTAACGTGAACTTCGCAGAAAAAGGTCAGTTTCAAAACCTGTGAACTTCCCAGCTGCGCACTTTTTCATCTTGGCTTTTTAAATAAGTATACCTCTTCTTTCTGCTTTGCCTTCTTAGCGCATTTTTAAAAACACACATATTTAAGTTGGTAACTCCCCCACATTCTCTCGAGATTCGTCTGGGTTGTTTTTCCATATTTTTAAATGTATAAAATACTTTAATTTTAAAATTTGTTTTTGCTCCTTGGTTCTACAATTTCAGCTTCTGCCACATAGCAATAAGTTCCCTTTCTCCTTTTCTCTCCGGTTTGTGTTTCAATTTTTTTTTTGTTTGCTCATTTGTTCATTGTTAACAAGATTTTGTTTCTATGCAAGAGTCCATCGTTGCAGCTTTGTGGTGAGCCATACTTCGCGGTTCCAGCACTCTCCCTTGTCCAGTCTCTCCAGACTCCCCCAAGCCCGCTCCTACAAAACCGAATTTTAGGCCCTCGGGTAGGAAAACGGGCAAGAGCCACGGAGCCTGCGTGCCTCGTGGGATCCCTGGTCCTGCGTGAAGTCTGGCTCTCCAAGTCCAGGATGCGAAAGGGGACAAGGGATGGTCAGTGAAGCGGAGAGAGGGCCGGCTCCCGAGGTCTGAAAGGGGTAACCGAGAAGCAGCGGGGCGCGGAGGGCGTGCAGGCTGAAGGCCGCGGGGGAGGCGCGACGCTAGGGCTGGCGTTGATATCACAGACCCAGGGCTGCCGCGTGCTTTTTGGCTTTCAGTCTGAGATCAGCGATGCTGGAGTTCTTGCTTGTGGTCTTGGCGGCTGCGGCGGCCGCCACTACCGAGGCGGCGGAAGCCGAATCAGCGGCCAGCGTGGCGAGCGGCAGTCCGAAGGGCGGTGCTGGGAACATCATGTAGGGCGCGTGCGCGGCCAGGTGCGGATGCAGGTGGTGGTGCGCGTGCGCCACAGCGCTGTCCAGCTGCAGCTGCGCCTGAACCTGAAAGGACAAGGGCGTCACGTTGCAATGACTATCCTAGGGTGACAACAGAATAGAAACAGAGCATTAACGGAGTCCAGCTTGGCTAGAGAGAGAATTGGGTTGGGTTTGGGCACGGGGAGAGGGCGTTTGGCTGTGCATCTTGCTCCGACACTGACCTTCTCAGCCTGTTGCTGAATCTGGGGTTCCATATGGATACTCCAGTGCCCCCTGAGTCTCCGAAACTCGCTTAGCATGGGCTTATTTCCCTGCACCCCGGGAACCCCCATCTGCAGGAATGTGGCAGCCTCCCTTGAGAACTGGGCTGAAATGGTATACTGGAAAGACTGAGGGTGAGGATCCTTACCCTCTTCTTCTGATGCTGCCCTGCACCTCTTACCCCACTATCAAAACAACGGAGTACCAACAAGCAAACTACGCAACTTTTTCATGTCATTCAGGGAAGTTACTCCGTCTTTACCACAACAGGCACAATTGTGAGTCGGTACTTATAACCTTTACTGCCATAAGAATTACCCAGGGATTGCGTTAAAATTCAGATTCTGATTCAAAAGGTCTAGGTTGGGGCCTGAGATTCTGAATTTCTAACAATCTCCCAGATGGTGTTGTTGCTGCTGGCCCAAAGATCACCTTTTGAGTAGTAAAGGTCTCCTTTTAAAGTCAACCCTCTCTCTTTCTTCAGTCATTCTCTCGTTTCCAAAGCCCAGCATCAGAATGCCACGGTCCTGTGGCACCAAAAGAGCTAAGGTCTCCCTAATACTGACTCTCAATACATGGGCACACCTAGGAGTCTCCCCCAGTCCAAGTCGCTGGAGACTGAGAGCTAATTCCTGACATCACAGCCATTCCAAGCAGGGGTCCTGGCTGAGGATGGGGAAGGCCAGATATTGGTTGGGAAAGGATTTTGCCCCTCAGGCTTGGAGAGTGGGGGAGTTCAGAACACTAGGATTTCCCAGGATTAAATCATTGCTGCAGGCTGTACTTTTAAACTGTACTCTTAAAGGTTTCTTTATGGCTAAGAAAGGGATTGCAAAGGCAGGGCAGCCCTGGGAAGACCAAGACTTTTCTCTTTACCAGAGATGAAGCTTTGTTTCCAGAAACAGATTTAAAAACAAAGAAAAAAAAGTATGAGCTGGGAGTACTTGTGTGTATTTATTTTTCTTCTGTTAGACTTATTTAATGTGACTAAGAGACAGAAAATACTTAGAAAAATATCTAGAGGATTGCCTTAGAAATACTTTAGGACTAACCTTCGTATTGGATTTGACAAAATCTTAATCAAAAGGCTTTTCCTTCCTTTCTCTCTAAGTGCAATCTTTAGGTGCATTTTTAAAGGACCAGTTACTGCCCCCAGGCCTCTTCAGGGGTTCCCATGAGGACAGAAGGGACTAGGCATATGGACCCTTAATGCTGTATAGGTTTTTAAAGGGTAGTGGGTCCATTATGTTGTCTCAAAATAGATTCTCCAACTGTGCAGATGCTGACATCTGGGCTCAGAGACAGGTGATGTTCAACAGTTCAAGCAAACATTCAGGTATTTTTGTATTTAAAAACAGCTTGAAACTAGGCTGTACTTGCCTGCTGAAATGGCATTCTTAAAGCACCTACGTTGACATAGGGTGCGACTCTACAAGCTTCAAACTGGCTGGCGGCCCCTATGAGAACACCTGTAAAAAATACAAAACAAAAGAAAAATAATGTGAGGTTAATATTTCTAGCATTTTTCAGGGTTCCAAGTGGTACAAGATAGAACTAATTCCTTTGAAACTGGACTATTAGCTTTCTAAACTGCTTCCATAATTTAAATAAATATAATTTCCTACCAATCTTTAGGACTCTTATTAACAGCCCTTGGAGATTATTAAGTCAAGAACCATTGTCATTTTTGAGATTTCTTTTTTTTCTGTCTTTATAACAGTAATATTCACTACTTCTCTCTTTGCTTAGACTGTCAAATGTTCCTTGTATAAGAAGCATACCTTTATGGAGTTGATTTTCTTGTTTTCTACATTTAGCTCTTCGATTTTGAAACCAAACCTACAGGATGGAGAAGGAAAGAAAATAAAACCTAGATGTTATGACTAAAATAATTTTTTAATTACAAGATTACAAAGAGAAAAGAGTCGTGGTATAGACAAGAATTGGGAGATACAGCAAGCAATCTTTGAATTATATAAAACAGCCTCAATTTCCAAATTAAACATGTAAATTAACTACAGAAATAGAAAGATAGATTTTATAGACTTTTGCAAGATAGATTACTATTAGTCCTGTTTAATCTTTTCACATAACAGAGTCCCCACGGCCTAAAACTCTGCTTGGTACCTGATACCAATATGATAATGTGTTTAGATATTTGCCCAGTTAAGACCTGAGAAGAATGTGCTCATTAATAGCCTGTAATGTTAATTAGCTTCATCTTAAAGAAAAACCAAACACCAGAGCAAATAATAACTCTTTTGGGGAGAAGGAGTTGTAAGGGTTGGGGAGAGGTAATTAGTGTCATAAAAGCCTCACTACAAAGAAGTTTAGAATTTCTCTGTTCCTCTGTGCAGCAGAGTGAAATACAGTAGAAGAATAATTGTGCACCATTATCATGATAATCTAATTTGCTTCTTTAGAAAAAGCCACTGCTTGCAGTTAGGATAGTAGGAAAACATCTAGAAAATAACTAAAATGTAAATAAAAGTATGAAACAATGATAAAGTTCCCTTCTTAAGAGAAGAAAGAACCCTCAGTGAAAGGAGAGTGAGGTATGTATGAATTAAGTAACTCTGAGGTACTTTGTTCTCCTGGATGTTACCTTCTTGAACTTGACAACTTTTACAGGCAGTATGACAGATTTTTTTTAAATTCATATAAAGCTTGCTTTTATACTCCATTTTCAATAATAAAGTGTATTGATTGACTCACAAATTAAAGTTTAAAAAACCCCATTAAAGTAAAAATACTGTGTCAGAGCTTTTATTGGTATGTTTTTGAAAGTAAGTGTCATAGTCAATGTAAATCTTCAAAAATTTATCTGCTATTTAGTATAACAGAAGGGTGGATTTTGTGCCAGGGTGGCATCCTTTGTGTAATTCACATGGCCTGAGGCTTCTTGCCTTTTTTTCCCCCTAGAAGAGTTGGAATTAAGATACTAATAATAGTAACTAATAATAATAATTATCATCATGTTTTTAAGGGGTTGCTGAGCCTCTGGAGATCTCAGTGCATACAGAAAAGCAGGAGAGGCTTAAAAAGGAAGGCTCTGCTGCTGATGCTGTGATGAGCAAGGCAGCCTATTATTACTTTTCCTCTTCAACGTGACTGCTCTGTTTTTTTTTTTTTTTTTCCTGATCCTATTACAAGATGCGGGGAAGCCCCTTAAGAATTGCGCATAGTTCGCTACAGATGGTGGTCTCTGTGCCCAGAGACGAGGGAGTATCTGTTACAGCGATACTTTGTAACAGCTGCAGATGTGCGAGCCTAAAACTACTCCATGTGTTCAAACAAATAATGACTACCATTTTCTTCTATTTTATTATTTGAGTGGAAATACAATCTGAAACATTTAAATTTGTTCCCCCTAAAGCTAGAAGGATATGTGTATGTGAATGTACACAATTTGCCCCTTTAAATGCCCCCAAAGCCTATTTTTGCTATTATATTTGCCTCCACAACCAATAAAGAAAATCCGTTTCAATCTTAACTTTATTGGGTATGGCACGTGCTGGGGGCAGGCTTTGGAAATATAAACACTAAGATATGTGGTTTGTTTTAAAATCGAGTTTCTTTAGGGTCAGGTTCGTTGCCTTGGTTAAAAGAATTAACAAAGAGTGGCCAAAATGCGTTTATTTCTCTGCTATTTCGCACACAGTTTGAGATCAACCGCTAACAGCAGACTGTAAATTTCTACACTTAACAGTTACTAATTTTCTTTACAGTCTGCACATCTATAAACCTAATTGGCATATCCGCTTGACAAACCTAGACCCTGCAGAGCAGACCTTCAACGAAATCCAACTCCGGAGAGCAAAATACTCCTTGGAACTTTTAAGGCATCCAGAGATAAAACGTTTTCTGTGGGATTTTTTTAAGCCTTATAAAAGTAGGCCCATTAGGATTAAACCACATTAAAGCCAGTGTGAGGCGAGGGGGGGTGTGGTTTATAGAAACTCTGGGAGAAAGCCCAGCACAGCTTTCTTCTGCTGGGAACATATGTTAGGATGGAAAAAAAGGAAGGGGAGTGCTATAGGACTAAGATCTACTTTGGAAAATAAGACCTCTAGTAAAGGTATCTCTTTCCTTCTCATCTTACACCAGACACTAGAACCACCACCTCCCGAGTGCATCCTCCAAGCCTCTTTCCAACCCCAGGCTCTCTCTGCTCCCTGGGCCCTCGACCTCCTGGCAGCTGGGTACCTGCACTCGGGCCTCCGACAGGCCCAGTCGCTGGCTCAGTTCCTCTCGCATGAAGGCGTCGGGATAGTGGGTCTCATCAAAAAGCCTCTCCAGCTCATTGAGTTGTTCTAGGGTGAAATTGGTCCGACTTCGCCTCTGCTTGATTTTGGTCTGGCCTTCGTCCTCCATCCCTTTCGCATCCTCTTTGCGATCTTTCAGCTCCGGGGACACTGGAGGGGGCACCCCAGCGGGGCCAAACGTGCATCCATGCGCGCGCGCGCAAACACACACACACACACACACACACACACACACACACACACGGACAAAAACAGCACAGCAAATCCCGTTACCAGATTTGTCGCAAAAAACGATAGAGATTCCTTCCCCTTTGTGGAATCCTAGTCCAGCTTCTCACCCCACCCGGAGGAAGAATATCCCAGAGAAGCGCAAAGGTCAAGTCTGAGCGGCTGCCTGGGATACGGTGGACAGTCATCCACCCACCTCCTCCGCAAACGTGCCTCGACTCACCGCCTCACTATTCACCCCACAGTCCCTTGCCTTCCCCAGCAAACACCAAATGCTTTTCACTCACTTTCGCACTCACTTTCTCCCAAGCATTCACAGAAATCAAAAGCGCGGCGCCAGGCCTCTCACAGAGCAAAGTCTGGGCATAAGGGCGCAGCAAAGCCATCCACTGGCCTCTCACACCGGCCATTCCCAGAGGGCTGGCTCGTTCTCAGGCCAGCTCTCACCGCCACTGGCTCTCTGCCTACCGCAAACTTGCTGGTCTAATTTGGGAACAATTGGGCCGAAGGGTAGCAGCAGGAGAAAGAGACCCCGCTGTTGTGCCGCACAGGGAGTTGCATCCGCAGGCGCCCCTCGTTGCCCCAGGGCTCGGGCCAAACCCTGCATAAGGTCCCTGCGTAGCCAGGTAATCTCGGTTCCCACTGCCCGACCCGGGCCGCAGGAGCACTGGCGCCCACGCCATGTTGGCGGCCCGAAGGGCTCGCCGCCCACGCCGGGCCAGAAGGCAGGAGGCGGAAAACCAGCCTCAGCTGGCCGGCGAAAGCAACCACTCTCTCTGTTCTCTCTTCTCCCTCCCTCGTGGAAACGCAGACTCGACCCTAAACGCTTAACCTACAGAGATCAACAGGTTCAAGCGGAATATTCGCGATCCTCGGTTTCTATTGGTTGCTCAAAGCCTTTTCATGCATCCAGCAGCTCGGATGTTTAATAAAATATGCATTTTTTTTCTGCTCTGGGTTTGCACACATCCGTTGCCACTTTCCTGTCCTCCTCCTCCCTTTAAAAACGAGAGCTTTTCTAGTGTGAGCATACAGAGCCACCCTATATATATCCCCCCTGGAACCTTTATCCTCCGCGCCCGAATCGGAGACTCGGGTTTTTAAGGAGTCAAAGCTGAGTTTAGATAGTCGAGATTGTTTGCAGTTCTTCCCAGCGCAGGATCCAGGCCAGCATGGGTGTTAAAAATAATTTCTGGAAGGGCCGGTCTACAGAGAAATTAATACTTGCCCTGAGCTTGGAAATCAACAAACCCGGGAAGTGCGCCCGCCTGGGGTTCAGACAAGAACCTCGCGGTCAGGCGCGCTGGTGAACCCGAGGCCTGTAGTTGTGGACTCACGGCCAGGAGGCTGCGCTGGACACCTTGATAGTAATTCCACCACTTCACAAATTTAGGAAGATCTGGTGCTGGCTTGGAGGAAGAAGAGTCGCTAGATCTTGACCTTGCCCGGCATTCTACCTACCGTGATCTAAAGTATTGCCGTATTTTCTAGTTCTCAGAGTTCGTTTGGTGGACATTTGTCCTTTCTTTAGGAAGTAAGTGGATAATATTATAGTAAGCATTATGGACCAATTTAATAGTAAAGTATTTTTACTGATATTGTACTGAAATTTAAATATGAAAACACAGCCTTCAGATTTTGCCAAGGAGGTGGGAAGGCTTTGTCTATTACATGTCATCTACACAGTGGATGCCACTCAAAGTTTTGGGGCTTCGAGAAGATGTCCAAATTTCAAGTTGATTAATAGACTTCATAAAAATCTCTGTTTTGTCCCCAAATTTCCACTTAATGATCTAAACAGGAACAGACCGTGTTATAAACAACTTAATTGATTGCTTAAATATGTGATTCCACGCATGCCACATATTTTCTTAATTGGAAAAATATGGCAGTACACCAGTTACTGCAGGCACCAAGTGCCAAATTAATTTTATTGTTGAACTCCTTTGAATTGGTACAGGACGCTCTGCCATTTAGATAAAGATGTTTCCCAACACTGCGCTAGCACCGAAGGATTTCTGCTCTAAGAGAACCGAGTACTGGATGATTGCAAACACTAAAGGAATCCTGTAAATGTAGATCCCCCACCTCCCCCCACCCACACACACACCCTAAGAAACAGAAACGCCTGGCCCGGGAGAAGCAGCGTAGCCTGGACCTCAGCTTTCGTTGGCTTCCTTCTACCTTCATAGCTCAAAGAGAATGGGAAGTTTTGGCCCCTAAGATCCAAAGATTCGAGATCTCTGTGGAGTTCGCGGGGTCTTGGTGGCCCCAAACCCGGACGCGACCGGAGGGTTAAGCTTTCCACCTCTGCCCCTTCTCGCTCCCGGCAAACTCCGCGCCAGAGGCTAGCTTTAGTACAGCCGTCTGGTCCAGCACCCTCTCCTGCAGCCCGGCCCCGCGAACTTCCACGTCCGCCTGCGGGCCATCCGGGCTGCGGGCCCACCTTCCGACTGGTGAAAAATGCATTTTGGTGGAATGGGAACATCTGGGAAGGGCGCGCGCAAACCTTACACGCTTCCCCCACCGCACACTAGGACCCCACCCACGACCGAGCGTACCACCGGACCCCCACCCTTCCACTGTCACTCTAGCTTACAAAGCTGGGGTCTAGGGCCCTCTCCGCGTCCCTCCTACTCCCCGCTGGGCCTCTCAGTCCTTTCCCACCCGAAAGGAGTCGGGAAGGAGGGAAGGGGAACCGCGGCCGGGAGTCAGTCAGGTCGTTACCCTCCGTCAGTCGCGGGCTGCCCGGCTCCCTGCTTCTCTCGGCGGCGCCCATGTCCAGCTCCCGGACGGGAGAGCGCCCTCCTCCAGCTCCTCCGCCTGCTCCTCCTCCTCCTAAACCTCCTCCGCCTCCTCCGCCGCCGCCTCCGCCTCCGCCTCCTCCGCCGCCGCCTCCGCCGGCCGCCCGGACTGCCGGGCTGCTGCGGTCGTCGCGGCCCGCCTCGGCGCAGCCGGTCGGCTCCTTGGCCCCGCGCAGCGGCCCGCTCTCCAGCACCTCCCGGTACGTGATCGCCTCCTTCTTCTCCTTCACTTTCTGGTCAAAAGACTTGGAGACGAACGCCGTAAGTTCTTCCATCGCCTCCGCACGTCAGCCAGGCGCTCAACCTCTGCCAGCCGAGCCCCGCTCTTTTTTTCCTTCTTCTTTTTACTGCTCCAGCCCCCCCCCCAATAATAACACATCAATGGGACAGGAGGTGGGGGAGGAGAAGGAGGAGGAGGAAGAAGAAGAAAAAGAGGAGAAGAAAGAAGAAAGAGAAGTAGAAGGAGAAAAGAAGTAAGAAGAGGAGGAGGAGGAAGAAGAAGAGGAGGAGGGGGAAGAAGGGTGAGGAGAAGGAGAGGGAGGAGGAGGAGGAGGAGAGAAGGGGCGGGGGCCGCCGGAGGGAAATGGGAACTGATGCTTCCCTGCCGGAGCGCGCTTGTTCAATGTTAAGATCTTTGACAATTCTTCCTGCGGAGAGTTCAGATCTGATAGAGACGCTGCGCTTGAAGTCTCAGTATTTATACTTCCTAAAGGCGGCCCCTTGTTCTGAGTAAATTACCTCCCCTCGCAACTCGGAGTGAGCCCCCTTTCCGGGTAGCAGTCGCCTCTACCAGGGGGTTGGGGAGGAGAAGAGGGGAGAGAGAGGAGAGAGAGAGAGAGAGGGAGAGGGGGAGAGAGAGAGAGAGAGAGAGAGAGAGAGAAGAGCGAGGGAGAGAGAGATTCGAGTTCGGCGGGCTGGTGCTGGAGTGGTAAGGCAGCACTGGGGGACTGGAGGGGGCGGGGAGAGGAGGCCAGTCCGCTCAGGTTTTCAGATAGCCCCTGCTGCCTGTACTCTTGGCCATTAATCCAGGATTGACAAGAATCCCTAATTAATTTAATTAGGCGTGGATTTTGCGTTGGTGTCACGACTTAGTTAAACACTGGGGAGCTGGATAGACCCCGCGGGGTGGGGCCAAGAGGAAACTGACAAGTGCGCAGCTCTTGGAGTCAGTCGGGTATCCCGACTCGGCATCCCTTCCTACAGTCTTGCCTCGAGCCAGGGTGCCGCGCAGCTGCTCAGCTTCGCAGTGCTTCTCCTCGTCCCTGCCCGGCATCAACCGCCCAGCAGTTTACAGGCCCCGCATCCCATTCCCGCATCCTGACCTCGCATCCCAATCCTGCATACCCGCCTCTCCCTCACATCCCCCACCCCTGCAGTCCTTAGCTTCGCCGCCCAGCATCATCCTGCCCGGAGTCAGGGTTCTCTGCAGCTTCTTCAACCCACGCAGTTTCTCTTAGGAGCTTCCCGGCTCGCAGGCCGGCGGAGTCCGTGTCTCCTCCGAGCTTCTCGCCCCCTCGGTCAGTGTTATTCACTATACTATTCGTGTCCTGAAGCGCAAGCTGACTCCTCTATGGACAGACCCCGCTAAAAGGGACCGGTCGATTTAACAAGTTTCCCAAGCAGCTGTTCCCTGACAGGTCGCATTTTAAAGTGTTTCCTTAGCGCCCAGTCAAGGACAGCTCGACTTCGTTTCTTCTTTGAGGTCTCGGAACTCTCACCCTTCTCCCTTACTCCCTGCACCGGATCCCTCTATGGTGAACTACAGGACTTCTTCTTTAGCATCTTGGGAAACAGCTGAGTTGATTTCCTAATTTGAAAAACGAGAGATTATCCCTCTTCTAGCCTGAAAAAAAAAAAATCGACGTTAAGTTTGTAGCCCGTCTAATTTCATTTATTGCGGAGTGCTAAAAGAGACGCTCGCCAGGAGTAAAGGTCTCTCTCTCTCTCCCACTCACGATTTTAAATTATATTTCTGGACTATTTTTATCGGAACGGGTTTTTACAGGAGAGGAACATCTATATTCCTGAGTCATTTCTCTGTATTGTGCAGGACAGGGCGTGCTGTGAGAAATGTGGCTATGCAAATATATACTCACAAAAGAATATTTACATATGATAAGTTATATTTAAGTGTGTAAACACATATGCCTCTTTAAGTGTAGCTTTGGAGATATTTTTAAGCAGTCTGAATATTAATGCAGACTTTCTGGAAGTTAAAGGTAACTTGATCATTATTTTGAATCTAATACTCTTAGTAAAAATAAGAGGAATTACAGCACATTAATATGTATATCTTCCATCCATTGGTTAAGGCATCAAAATAAGTTAGCAGATAATTTGAGAAGTTCTGTCAAAACAACCTGAAACACTTGTAAAAAGAGAACACAATTATAACTTGATATATTAGTGTTTTTCAAATAGATGCAAATAGTAACTGGATATAATCTTATGTTATACTGCAACACTCAGATTAAAATGTTCACATTTGATGAATTTAAGGATTATGTATATCATGCTTTTTAGAAATGCTGTTTTGCCTTTTATTCTTTTGAATTCTGAAGTTATCTTTCCTTCTGAAAACATTTCATTTTTTGCTACTTTTCAGAGAGCTAATGTCTGTGATTTTTCCACAGTTATAGCTTTTAGCTATTAATACATTGTATTGGTGTTTTGTTACACCACAAAAGGGACTCAAATACTCAAAGTTTCCAAAGTTATATGAATTTAGAAACAATTTCACATAGAGTCTTGGGTTACTATCTGTTACTACTTTAATTCTGATATTATCAGAGGAAAATAATCATAAAACTTTAATCCTTTATGAAAATCTGTTTTTAAGATTATTTAGCAGAAGAGCCAGTAATGGGTGAGCTAAGTGGATATGGTGCTCAAAGTGCTCTCAAACTGAGGTGTTAAATGCGTATTCACAGATAACTCAAAAATAACCACTGTTAGAAGTTGGCTACGGGATCAGGAGACCTACCAGCTACTTGTTTGCCTTTTTAAACACAAGACTTTTAGGTTTGAACTCATATTTCATCTACTGAGCTTGAGGGAAAGATGACCAGTTTAAAGGTAATCAGCAAAGTCATAGACACAACTGTTGTGTAATTCAAACCAATAGATTTTCCCATGACCTCAGCTTATTGGCTCATTGCATGTTTAGGAATAGTAGTGTTGATAACAGATGGAGCTATGAGAAATCTTGAGTGTCTGACCACAGATTCCTACTGGCCTAAGTGAAATTTACTTTTAAAAAGATTCAAGGTTTTAAAATCACATACTAATAAATGCTCACAAAGTTCTGATGATGTTGTTTCATTAAACAGTAAATATTTTCCAGAGACAGGACATTTCAAAATGTAGTTTTGGTAAAAACGCATTTATGGTAAAGCTCAGCTGACAGTCTGCAGACAGATACATGGGTTCCAATAACATTCAGGACCCCAAGGGTTTCCCCAGCTCTTGAATTATTTAAAATAAACGTGTAGTGTTGTAGTAGTTAAGTTTTAAAACAGTGCCTCAAAACTGGCTAGTTAAGGAACATTATTTATGAAAAATATATTGTGGAGGTGATTTTTAACCGTCTCAACTCTGTGGAAAACTGTAGCTTGGTTATCTAGCAGTGGTGAATGAGTTGGTTCTCACAGTCGGCCAAAACCCAGGGCAACAATTTATTTATCTTTTTAGCTTTGCTTAAAGTAAATGAGGAAAAAACAATTTTCATGTAAGGAAAAATAAGTAATGTAGTATGAGTTACAGAAAATGCTCTTTAATTTCTATTGGTTTAAATAAAAAAAAAAACCCCACAGACCTATAAATCGGATTTCTCTTTCACAAGAAACGGCTCCTCGCCTCGCCTCAGGCAGCTCTCTCCTATTCCTCTACTAACCAGTTACTTTAATCTGAGAAACTAATTTGCACTCAACTTGTGAGTGCCTTCACCTTCAGGGGCAGAAGAAACACCGACTTTTAATGCATTTTTGCAAATAAATCATTACAATTTAATCACACACGACTCTATACAGACACACTCCCATGATTTATTATTGTTGGGCGAGTTTCCCCCCCTCCCCCAGCATGAGATAACCAATTTTGTTTCGTGTAGGTGTCATAAACATAACTTCCCACGATGCAGATATGTTTACTGATTACCCATGACGATAACGACGACTACTAAGACAATAACACTCTCCAGTCCCACCTTTATTGCTTTTGGTATCAATAAAATCAAAATAAACAAGCACGCAAAACATACGCCAAACAAAAAATTGGCAGCGTTTACAATCTACTTCCTCGGCATTCCCACCGCCTGGCAGCCTCCATCGATGCACTCGATATCTCGGCTGATGCTGCCTGGCGCTAGAACCAGGAAGGCGCTGAGCTTAAACTGGAGCAAGTACAGTGGAGGCCGGCTGCGCCCTGATCTGAAGAAAGGTCTCAGGGTCTGCGACGCTTGCAAGTCAACGGAAAGTGTGAGGCCAAAGGTCTGGACCCAGGTGATGCCCGCGACCTGAGCCTGGGGAGCGGCGCCCGGGGCTGCGGGGCTCCGAGGCCCTGCTCCGGCGAGGGGCGGCGTGGGGCCTGGCGCAGTTTGGGGCTGGGTGTCGGCGGAGGGGTGGGCGGTGGCCTCGTGGCGTCCGGAGTGTCACCGTGCGCATGCGCCCCGCACCTGGGAGGCTCTGCCTGGGTCTAGGCTGATGGCTGTAGGGTGGGTGGGTGGCTGCAGGCCTCAAGCTTGGCCTTCTGTCTTAGAGGACGTGTGGGAGAGTTCGCCGACTCCCCCCCTCGCCCCCCATTCCTGGTTCTTCCTCGCTGGTTTTGGGTTTCCTGGCTCATCTTGCAATATAAGCCTGGCGTTTCCTCACTAGCTCTAGGTAGGGTGGAGCAAGAGGTAGGCTGGATTGTGGTGCCCTCTATCCCATCCACTCCACTCTGTCTGCCTTAGATCCACCTCCCTTTCTGAATCTGCCCGACCCTTTCTGACTGACACTGACTTGCCAAGAAGTGGTGCAGGGTGAAATAGACGTTTCTTTCTTGAAATATAAATATACTCGCCTTAAACATACTGTATATTCCCTTGACTTCTGTACTTGTGGCCATGTAACCAAGAGCATATGGCTCTGTTTACTTTTGCAAGAGGTTATAATGCACCGTAGGGCATGTTACCTGCTCTTGATTTTAGGTTAACCTTGACGTAATTTCTCTCTCAGAGGTTGCGTATCTTTAAATGTACACTGGAAACCTAAACACAATTTTGTTTTTACACTTTCAGAATTAGCAGTAACCCAATTGTGTTTCAATTAACTGGGTAGTAGATAAGTAAATTCAAATGTCTTTATGTTGTCACCAGGAAGCATTCGAGTGGTCATCTTTGAAGTTAGATGTTATAAAAGGTCTAAGTGAAGGAGGAGGTAAGCAGAGTTCCCAAGTTTAAGATTTGGAGCAGGTGTGACAGTTGCAACCTTGGGGGAAATCCTTTGAGAACCTCTCTAGTCTTAGAGTTTATAAATATTCACTTTCTTTGCAGGCAAGGATTTCATGCTAACTGATATAGCACTTTATTTATGTTTTCCAATAAGAGGGCTAAAAATGTCAAAATCTGAAAACGACAAAAACAGCTGGCACCTTTCTGTTAATTGGCCTTGCCAACTCAACCAGTCTCGCAAAGAGGGGTGTTATGAATTGGAAAAGTTCTGAAAGCAGGCTATTATAGTAGATCTGTAGATGTATTTCCTGCTTTCATTTTCAAACCATTGAGGAGAAATTCCTATGATTGATAATGCTTTTTAAAAAAGAGATGCCTGCAAGTTTTTAATTGTGATGGGAGAAGTGTCTTGACAGAATTTTCTCTTTTGAATATTGCTTTGTTTTGCTTGAATTTGCCTCCATTCTTTTTACTGCCTTTGCATAGTTGTGTACTTGTTTATGGATTTCTTACTGTTAGTTTTCACCCCATTTTTACTTTTCTTCTTTGAGGTGAATTTCCCATTGAAATGACCATTCTTTTCACTTTTTCTGGCCATGTATCCAGGATCAAGAAAATTATAGTTTGATATATTAATGAGTGAGTAATGGAGAAGTAATTATAAGCTATCATGTCCTTTGGGAATCTTTGTTCTCTCAAACTGATTGCCTGTTTTCTGAAAAAGATAACTGCTTCTTGTACTCTTATCAATAATGGGGCAAAGGAACGATTTGTGTAGTCCTTTGAGTTCTTTTCTTGAATGACCACATGTTGGCTTCACATCTTCAACCAGGCACCTGAACTTTACATTAAGATGTTTTAGTAAATTGATGTCCTCCTATAGTCATTATATGCCATGGCTTCAGTTCTGTAGTGGGGAGTAGTTGGGTGAGATTTGCAACCATGAGGCTACAACCAGGAAGAACTACAGTGAGAACAGAAAACCAAGAGCTATAGGAGCTCTGTCCCATGTTGTCTTTTTCACCTACAGATAGACTGAAAATTCTCAGCTTGTGGGACTCTAAAAGCCTGTGCTCTTTTCATCATTCATTGCCCTTATCAGAAAGAACTATCAATGTGTCTTTCCATTCATTGCACCTTACTGGTGGAATTAAGTATAAAGAATTTTTCCTTACTAGGAGTATGTAATAGAAATTGATCACCATGACTTGAATTGGCAAGTATATTCAATTACATGCTGATGACATTATGGAGATCTAAGGGATAAGTTTGTGTCTGTGGTGGTGAGTAGGACTTCAGTACCTGTCATTTATAGGGAAGACAATTTTGGGATCTACCTTTTGTGATTTGCTGTTAGTGTTCACTCCCTTTTCTGAATAATTGTTTGAAGTTAACTATAACAAAGAAATATGGTAACCTTTTGCTTTCTTTTATTGAGATTAATTATACTTCATTGTAATTTTTCTGAAATGTAAATGTGTCACTTGAAATATTTATAGTTTTGACACAGTGGTTTTTCAACGTTTTCTTGGTTTCTCTAAGGAAGGATTTTTTTCTTTAAGTTCTGGGGTACATGTGCAGAATGTGCAGATTTGTTACCTAGGTTAATATGTGCCATGGTGGTTTGCTGCACCTAAGTATTAAGTCCAGCATGCATTATCTGTTTTTCCTGATGCTTCCCTTCCCCCATGTCCCCACCACACGCCCAGTGTGTGTTGTTCCCCTCCCAAGTCCATGTGTTCTCAGTGTTCAGCTCCTACTTATGAGTGAGAATAGGTGGTGTTTGGTTTTCTGTTCCTGTGAGTTTGCTGAGGATAATGGCTTCCAGCTCCATCCATGTCCCTGCAAAGGACATGATCTCATTCTTTTTTGTAGCTACATAGTATTCCGTGGTGTATATGTACCACTTCTTTATCCAGTCTATCATTGATGGGCATTTAGTTTTATTTTGTCTTTGCTATTGTGAGTAGTGCTGCAATGAACATACACGTGCATGTATCTTTATAATAGAATCATTTCTATTCCTTTGGATATATACCCAGTAATGGGATTGCTGGGTCAAATGGTATTTCTGATTCTAGGTCTTTTGGGAATCATCACACTGGTGATTCCTCAAAGAAGCACCAGTTCTGGACAGTTCCTGTGATATCATCTTCCACAATGGTTGAACTAATTTACATTCCCACCAACAGTTTATTAATAGAAGCATTTCTATCTCTCCACAGCCTTAGCAGCATCTGTTGTTGACTTTTTAATCATTGCCATTCTGACTGGTGTGAGATGGTATCTCATTGTGGTTTTGATTTGCATTTCTCTAATGATCAGTGATACTGAGCTTTTTTTCATATATTTGTTGGCCACATAAATGTCTTCCTTTGAGAAGTGTCTGTTCATGTTCTTTGCCTACTTTTTAATGGGATTGCTTTTTTTTTCTTGTAAATTTCTTTAACATCTTTGTAGACTCTGGATATTAGACCTTTGTGAGTTGTGAAGGTTGCAAAAATTTTCTCCTGTAGATTGTCTGTTCACTCTGATGATAGTTTCTTTTGCTGTACAGAAGCTCTTTAGTTTAATTAGATCACATTTGTAATTTTTGTTGCAGTTGCAGTTGCTTTTGATGTTTTTGCAATGAAATCTTTGCCCATGCCTATGTCCTGTATGATATTGCCTGTATTTTCTTCTAGGGTTTTAATAGTTTTGGGTTTTACATTTAAGTATTTACTCCATCTTGAGTTAATTTTTGTTTAAGGTGTAAGGAAGGGGTCCAGTTTCAATTTTCTGCATATGGCTAGCCAGTTCTCCCAGCACCATTTATTAAATAGGGAGTCCTTTTCTCATTGATTGTTTTTGTCAGGTTTGTCGAAGATCAGATGGCCATAGATGTGAGTCTTATTTCTGCGTTCTCTATTCTGTTCCATTGGTCTGTGTGCCTGTTTTTGTACCGGTACCATGCTGTTTTGGTTACTGTAGCCTTTAGTATAGTTTGAAGTCGGGTAGAGTGACGCTTCCAGCTTTGTTGTTTTTGCTTAAGATTGTCTTGGCTATATGGGCTATTTTTTGGTTCCGTATGAATTTTGAAAGAGTTTTTTTTTTTTTCCTAATTCTGTGAAGAATGTTAGTGATAGTTTGATGGGAATAGCATTGAATCTATAGGTTACTTTGGGCAGTATGGCCATTTTCATCATATTGATTCTTCCTATCTACGAGCATGGAACGTTTTTCCACTTGTTTGTGTCCTCTCTGATTTCCTTGAGCAGTGATTTGTAGATCTCCTTGAAGAGGTCCTTCACTTCCCTTATTAGCTGCATTCCTAGGTATTTTATTCTCTTTGTAGCACTTGTGAATGGGAGTTTATTCATGATTTGGCTCTCTGCTTGTCTGTTATTGGTGTATAGGAATGCTTGTGATTTTTGCACATTGATTTTGTATCCTGAGACTTTGCTGAAGTTGCTTATCAGCTTAAGCTTTTGGGCTGAGATGATGGGGTTTTCTAGATATAGGATTATGTCATATGCAAACAAAGGCAATATGACTTCCTCTCTTCCTATTCCAATACCCTTTCTTTCTTTCTTTTGCCTGATTGCTGTGGCCAGTGTTTCCAATACTGTGTTGAATAGGAGTGCTGGGACAGGACATCCTTGTCTGGTGCTGGTTTTTATGAGGAATTCTTCCAGCTTTTTCTCATTCAGTATGATATTAGTTGTGGGTCTGTCATAAATGGCTCTTATTATTTTGAGGTTTGTTCCAAGGAGGGATTTTTGTATCTTTCCTTAACCTGTGTTAAATGTAATCAACCAGTCTTTTATTATGGATAAATTATATTGTTTGTAATTAGAACAAAGAAAAAGTTTATATTCACCTTCTCCTGTTCTCCTTTTTTGGTCACCCCCAAGACTCATACATCTGTGTCCCTTCCTTTTTTCTACTTGTTTGTACCTTACTCAGAGATGTAGGATGAAGGACAGAAATAGAGATTGGGAATGACTATAGGTATCTTAGAGCAGTAGTTCTCAAACATTTTAGTCTTAGGGTCTCTTTACACTCTGAAACATTGTTGAGCACCCCAGTAACTTTTATTTATTTGGATTATATCTATAAATGTTTACCTTATTAATTAAAAATTTGAAATCTTTATGAATTCACTTAAAATTACAATAAACCTAAAATATGGTAAATAAATTAATATATTTGATATGAAAAATAACTATTTTTCAAAACAAACAGTAGGAAAAGTGGCATTATTTTCCTTTTTTGCAGATCTCTAATATCTGGTTTAGTAGAAGATGGCTAGATTTCTCGTATCTGCTTCTTCTTTCATTCCATTGAGATAAATTGTTTTGATTAAAGTTTACAAAGAAAATCTGGCTTTACACAGATACGTTGTTGGAAAAGATAGTGTTTTAATACCCTTTTCAGGTAATTATGTCTTTTGTATTATAAGAGAAGTTGATAAGTGTTAATTTCTTGAAGTTCTGTTTTAATATGGTTTTTGAAACCATTTGCATGACCTTTGGTACTCCATTATGTTGAAATCTGTTGGTCTGACTTACACGCTGAATGGGTCTTTTACCGATGCGTGATTTTGTGACATCTTGCATTGGCCAATTGGAAAATATTGGTTCAGTGAGTTAGGTATATCTTTTAAGTGTCGACACTCTTAATTATGTATAAAAAACTGATGTTTGTTACTGTCACCATTGATGTCAGAAGTTTTTAAGTATTTAGAAGCTATCATTCTCATGGTGGCAATACAGATTATCCAGAATTCAAATTTTTGCTTGCGAGCTTGAATTTTATTATCAGCAACAAATACTGTTTTACTTGAAATGAAAGGATCCCTTCATATTTGAGAAAAGGCCTTCCAGATACTGACGTCTGCATAATTATAGCCAGTTTTAAAAATAAAATAATGTTTCATAATAAAAGGAGCTAACTCAAGTTGCAGTTCAGTTACATAAATGCTCGTTCGTGAAATAATCATCATTCTTAAATATATGGCAAAAGTTATGTGTATCTCTCATTTCATAACAATGTTAAAAAGGTGTATACTCGAGTGGAAATATAGTAAAATTTATGATTTTTACTGCTTTATTGAGGACTTTTTTTTTTTTTGAGATGGAGTTTCGCTCTTGTTGCTCAGGCTGGGGTGCAATGGCGATCTCGGCTGATTGCAACCTCCGCCTCCGGGGTTAAGTGATTCTCCTGCCTTAGCTACCAAGTAGCAGGGATTATAGGCATACGCCACTATGCCTGGCTAATTTTGTATTTTTAGTAAAGACGGGGATTTCTCCATGTTGGTCAGGCTGGTCTCAAAACTGCCGACCTCAGGTGATCCACCTGCCTTGGCCCCCCAAAGTGCTGGGATTACAGGTGTGAGCCACTGTGCCTGACTGAGGACATTCTTAATTGAAATTCCTTTTTTTTTTTTTAAACTGTGACTGTATGTCAGTGAAGAATACAGTCACTACTAAGTATAATTTGGTGCCTCTGCCTTGATTTGTGCTAAGGTGCCAGCAGTTTTGTCCACTATTACTTTTGTACCATCAGTGCAAAAGTCAGCACAGTGAAAAAGGTAACTAATGTTTCAGTATTACAGTGAATATAATTTTGGCTTCTTGGGTCCCCTGAAAGTGTTGTAGAGATCCCCCAAGGGTCTACAGGCCTCATTTTGAAAATTGCTTGTAGTAGAATGTAAGCTTCTATAGGGAAAGGATCTTTGTCTCTTGTTCATTGATGTATTGTTTATATGCTCCCGGTCTGGTATGTCTTACCTATCTTCAGTGTAAGATTACTTATATTTTGAATCTGGGTTGTAGATTTGAATCTGTCATTTTACCCTCCTTTTCATGGAGCACACTGTCCAGCAATTTCATGAAAAGGGAAGAGTGTGGGGTATAATTTTGAGACCTTACATATCTGAAAATGTCTTTATTCTAATCTTGTAGTAGAGCAATGATTTGGCTGGATAGAGAGTCTAGGTTGAGATTCATTTTATCAGAATTTTAAAGGCAAGTCTCCGTTGTTTTCTGTGTTGTGAAGAACCCCTATGCCTTTAATTGTGCTACCCATATATGTTTTTTTATCTTTAAAACTTTCTAGGATCTTCTCTATATTCCTGGTGTCTGAAGTTTTTATGAGATATACTGGGTGTATGTCTTTTAAGAAAAATCATTGTCTCAGGGACTTAGGGCAATTCATCTTTCAGTTCTGGAATTTTGAGACAAGGACTTACTCTGTCGCCCAGGCTGGAATGCAGTAGGGTGATCCTAGCTCACTGTAGCCTGGAACTTCTGGGCTCAGGCAATCCTCCTGCCTCAGCCCCGGTAAGTAACTGGGACTACACGTGCGCACCACCACTCCCAGCTAATTTTTTGTAGAGATGGGGGTTTCACCATGTTGCCCAAGTTGGTCTCAAACTCTAGGGTCAAGCAATCCACTCACCTCGGCCTCCTAAAGTGCTGGGATTACCAATGTGAGCCACCATGCCTGACCTGGAAATTTAATTTTTGGGTAATTTTCCTTCATCCCTTTTCTCTCTGTATTTTAAGACAGGATCTCACTCTATCGCCCAGGCTGGGGTGCAATGGTGTGATTATAGCTCACTGCAACTCCTGAGATCAAGGTTTCCTCCCGCGTCAGCCCTCAGAGTAGCTGGGACTACAGGTCCCATTCCATTACGCTGGGCTTCTCTGTTATTTTTTTATAGAATGCATAGCAATTTCATTTTGGACCTTCAGATAGATCCTCTTCTGTTTTTAAAATGTTTGTCTGTTTTTCTTTCTTTCTCTTTTTGAGTCCTTTAACCTTTTTTCCAACCTTATCGTTTTTGTTGTCTGTGTGTTTTTTTGAGACAGGGTCTCGCTCTGTCTCCCAGGTTGGAGTGCAGTGGCGCAATATTGGCTCACTGTAGCCCCTCCCACTTGGGCTCAGGTGATCCTCCTGCCTCAGCCTCCTGAGTAGCTGGGACTACAAGTGTGCACCACTATGCCCAGCTAATTTTTGTATTTTTGTGTAGAGACCGGTTTTCATCATGTTGGCGGGGGCTGGTCTCAAACTACTGGGCTCAAGCAATCTGTCTGCCTTGATTGCCAAAGTGCTGGATTGCAGGCGTGAGCCATGGTACCTGGCCTGTGTGTGTGTGTGTGTGTGTGTGTGTGTGTGTGTTTGTCATTTCTTTACATTTTAAGCTCTCTGTCTTATTTTTCGAATGTTCCTCCTACTCTTGTTTGCTGGATCGTCATCTCATATGTATCTGAGGATATTAACTGTGATTTTTGTTCTTAAAGTTTTCTTCTGTATGTTCTGGTTTACCATCAGTTGCTTAAATTCTTCCTGTTTTGGTTTCTTTTATGGTGAAGGCTTTCATCGTGTTTGGTAATGTTTTGTTGTATATTTAGCAAAAAGTTAACAGAAAGAAATGTTTATAGAAAAATGTTGTAAATACAGCTGTAACCTGTATTTAAGGTTTGGGCTTGTCAACTAGTAGGGTGTCAACCAGTAGGGTGATTGGGTAGGGGCCTGTCCTTTTTGTAGGGAACCCTGGAAAACTTACATATCTTTTCTTAGGTGTTGTTCAGTTTTTGAAGATATTCAAGAATCCTCTAATTGCCATTGTAGGAGATACGCTTGACTTTAGAATTCTTGGATCCAAGCACACAGAGGGCTATTACTTTTACCATTTGATTATAGACTTTAACTTAACTTAATCCCTTTAACTTTTAGTTTGGCATCTCTGCCTTTTTTAACTTTGTCCTTGGACCTGGTGCTTCCTTGATTCACTTTTCCCCAAAAATAAACCTTCTCTCCTATGGGGATTGGGGGAAGAGTATCACCTGGCTGGATAGAATGGAGGAACTCAGGAATACTACATAAATTCAATCAATTTCTTTGTTTTTAGCCTTGTGCTTCATTGTGCCTGCTCTGGTATCTGGTGTCTTAAATTCCTGATACTTTCTGATTTTTGCTCTGTGAATTTGCTTTTCTCGTTGGAATTCTCTACAGTTGCCTGATAATAAGCTTTCTTAGCTCTAATCCTCCATGTGTTTTTCATTTTCCGAAAGTTTGTTGACATATCTTATCTACTGTTTCTGTCGTTTTCTAGCCTCTGTCCTTTCAAATTTATACTTTTTAATTTCTTTAATCTTATGTTGGTATTTTTTTAAACAAGATAATAAGATAGTAAAAAGTCATCTTAATTTAAATGGTTATTTGTGTGTAAAGGACATTCTTAAATGGTTAAAGGTAAAAACAAGAAAGGAATGAAAAGCCAAGAAATAAAAAAAATTAATTGTTATCACTTAATTGTGTACATATTTCTTAACATGGATATAAATATATATGTGTGCATGTATAATATACACACATACATATGTGGATATCATATAATGGATATGTGTATATATTTTATGTATAAATAGATATTTACATACACATATTTGAATATATATGTAGGTACAGATATACCTTATGTATGTCTGTATTATGCTTGTAATACATGTTTGTATTTACATATATAGATACATGTTGTACATATGTATACTTTGATAATCATATTCTTTTTTTATTTTATTTTATTTTTTTATTATTTTTTTTAAGATGGGGTTTCACCATGTTGGTCAGGCTGGTCTTGAACTCCCGGCCTCAGGTGATCCGCCCGCCTTGACCTCCAAAGTGCTTGGATTACAGGCGTGAGCCCCCGCGCCCGGCCCTGATAATCATATTCTTTTAAAGCTGGAAAGTATCATGGTCATCTTTTACCTATTGTAGTTTCATTTTTTTTAAACGAGAAAACTGGCTTAGATGTTTTAGTGATTTACTGACAGTTTCAAAACCAAGTCTTCCCAGTGTTTTGTTAAACTGTAAAAATCTTAGACATGTGAACAACTTGAAGGTTCAGAGCTATGTTTAAAATCCTTAATTCTGGCTCTAGGTAAATAGCTTCAAGTTTTGATTTGAATCCTAATAGATTTTTTCAACTGGTATTGCATTGGAATCAGGCAGGGGCTGGTTCACCTGATGCTTCTGAAAGCAAAGCAGTAATTTAACATACTGTGAGTTGGCACAAAAGTAATTGTGGCTTTTGCCATTGAGTTTAATGTAATATATTTATTCTTATTAAATACATTAATATATAAATATATGATACTAAATGTTAATTATAATATAATATAATGATTAATATTAAATGTATTAATGCATATTAATTAAATTATTGTATTTATATTAATATATTTAGTAATAATATGTTACATTAAAAGTAATGGCAAAAACTGCAATTACTTTTGGACCAACATAATACTTTGTTTATAATGATGATATTTAACTTATTTTGAATAAATATTAAAGATGTTGTGAACTTTTATTTATCTGATCTAAGTGATTACAGTGAATCTTGTTTTTATATGACTTTGAAAGATAACTAATAACTATTTTAATAAAAAAAGTATTGCATATGAGAATCTAAAGTTTAAAGTAAAACAACTAAGCTTCTTATCAGCTAAGTTAATTCCTAAATATACAAGGCTTAGGTTCTATTTTTTTTCCCCATTGTACACTAAATGTCCGTGTTACCATAACTATATAGAAATAGTTTGAAAAAATTATATTTTATTCATCATTTAAATATTAATTTTTATAAGTACATTTAAAAAATTATCTCAATGGATACCATTATAATAATGCTATGATGAATGCTTTCATGAATATATCCTTTAGACATTTTTTTTTAGATATATTTGTAGAAGTAGGATTTCTCTGTCAAAAAAGCATCAACATTTTTAGATTATTATCACTCAATTGTGTACATATTTCTTAACTTGGATATAAATATATATGTGTGTACAATATACACACATATGTAAATATCTGTTATAATATCTATTATATGCATAATGGATATCATATATATTTAATTTAAATTATTGTTTTATTGCTTTCTAAAAAGATTATTCTACCACCTTATATAGGTACTAACAATGTGTGAAGAGCTGACTGATTTCACAATAACCTCATTAACTTTAGTACTTTATATTTTCTCCCCTAAGTTTCACAAGTGAAATGATTATAGTTCTTTGTTTCAGTTTGTACTTTGTTGATGATTAATGAGGTTTTATCTGTTTAAAAATGTAGAATTTTCTGGGAAAATGCTACTCTAAGATAGTAAAATATCTTTCGTCATCAGAGAATGTGAGAATAAAGGAATAGTTGGTTGATTGCTAAAGAAGATATCATATAATTAATGAGAAATGTAACTTAAAATATCAGATAATTGTTATAAAGAACTGTTCTCATGTCTTGTCAAGAAGCCAGGCACATAAACAATTTTACTTTAAGCCTTTTAAAAATTTTACAAAGTTTTATAAAGTAGTAAATTGAGGCAAGAAACAGTGGCTCATGCCTGTAGTCCCAGCACTTTGGAGGGTCTGCGGGAGGATCACTGGAGCCCAGGACTTCCAGGTTACCGTGAGCTATGATTGTACCACTACACTCCAACCTGGGATACAGAGGGAGACCTCGTCTCTAAAAGAAAATAAATAAATGAAATAAAATAAAAAATTAATTCATTGCATTTCATCCATTGTGCCACCATGTTAGAAATAGTATTCTTCTAATTTAAGCTTACAGAAATGGGACGTCGGTCATCAGATACTGAAGAAGAAAGCAGAAGCAAGAGAAAAAGAAACACCGTAGACGGTCCTCCTCGAGCAGTTCTTCAGATAGTAGAACATATAGCCGAAAGAAAGGAGGAAGGAAATCAAGATCAAAGTCAAGATCTTGGTCCAGAGATCTTCAGCCCCGCTCACATTCTTATGATAGAAGGTGATTTTCATAATTGTTATTTATATAGTAATGAGGATAACATTCTTTAACATTTATGTTTTTGTATTTTTAATTTTGCTAGATAAAAACATTTTTCTTTTACTAGCTATATATTTATGAAAGTTAAGTCCCAACCCAGAGTTTTTTTGTTTCTTACCAGGTCCAGTCCATGGGTCTAGTGTCTTCAACCTTTGTTTATTCTTAGTAGGCAAATAGTTATAAACTGGCATAGTTTTCTTTTTAAATTTAATTTTTTTTAGAGACAAGATCTTGGTGTCACTCAGGCTGGAATGCAGTGGTACAGTCATAACTCTTGGACTCAAGGGATCCTCCCACCTCAGCTTCCTGAATATCTGGAACTATAGTTATGTGCCACCATGCCTGGCTAAGTTTTTTATTTTTATCTTTTACAGACTGGGTCTTGCTGTGTTGCTCAAGCAGGTATTGGATTCCTGGCCTCAAGTGATTCTCCTGCCTTGTCCTCCCAACATGTTGGGATTATAGGCATGAGCTATTGAGCCTGGCCTTGGTTTAGTTTTCATACTATGTAATCTGATGATATTTGGAAAGATTCTAAGACCCATAATACCTTAATTAGTAGCTGATCCAATCACTAAGTTATGTATCAGTCATCTGACTGTTCAAGATAAATAACATTTTAAATTATCTTTATTTGCTTCTGGGAAAGAGTGAGACAGTAAAAATGAGATTATTCTTTACCATCTAGAAGGTTTTTCCTAATGCTCGTAATAAAAATTTTTATAGCAATGATCTTTGATTATATTTTATTTCAGACGCAGGCATCGATCAAGCAGTAGCTCTTCTTATGGCTCTAGAAGGAAACGAAGCCGAAGTCGTTCAAGGGGTCGAGGGAAATCCTATAGAGTTGAGAGGTCTAGGTCAAAAAGCAGAACAAGAAGGTATGTATTATTAAGTATTTATTGCTTTGTAAAAAATTATTCCCAAATTGTAATGCAACAATCATTTATTTTCTCATGATCATATAATTTTGACTGAGCTTAACTGGCACTTATTTTTTCTCACCTGGGATCACTCCTGCAGTTATAGTCATCTGATAGCTTGATTAGAACTGGATGGTCCGATGTGGCCTCACTCATATATCTTGCATTTGGTTCTGACTGTTGGCTGGGGTGTACGTGGTTTCTCATTGTCCAGTAGGCTAGGCTGGGTTTGTTTTTCGGCCCTGTGGTGGTAGCATGTGTGTTCCCCAGATATGAGTTTACTAGAATTTTGTTAAGGCTTTTTGCATCAGTATTCATCATGGATTTTTGGCTTGTAATTTTCTCATAATATATTTGTCTGGCTTTGGTATCAGTAATGCTGGCCTCATAAAATGAGTTTGGAAGTACTCTCTCCTTTTCAGTTTCTTGGAAGATTTTGAAAAGGATTGACATTAATTCCTTTTTTTTTTTTTAATTGTACTTTAAGTTCTGGGGTATGTGTGCGAATCATGCAGGATTGTTGCATAGGTACACACATGGCAATGTGGTTTGCTGCCTCCATCCCCCTATCACCTACATCTGGCATTTCTCCCCATGTTACCCCTCCCTGATCTCCCCACCACCCCGCTGTCCCTCCCTTGGCCCCCCCACAACAGACCCCAGTGTGTGATGCTCCCCCTCCCTGTGTCCATGTGTTGTCATTGTTCATCACCCGCCTATGAGTGAGAACATGTGGTATTTGATTTTCTGTTCTTGTGTCAGTTTGCTGAGAATGATGGTATCCATATTCATCTGTATCCCTACAAAGGACACAAACTCATTTTTTTTTTTATGGCTGCATAGTATTCCATGGTGTATATGTGTCACATTTTCCTTGTCCAGTCTATGGTTGATGGGCATTTGGGTTGGTTCCAGGTCTTTGCTATTGTAAACAGTGCTGCTATGAACACTGTTTGTTGTAACAGAATGATTTATAATCTTTTGGATATATACCCAGTAATGGGATTGCTGGGTCAAATGGGATTTCTTTTTAAATGTTTGGTGGAATTCTGCAGTGAAGCTGTCTGCTCCTGGGCTTTTCTTTGTTAGAAGGTTTTTCCTTACTCATTCAATCTCCTTATTAGTTACAGATCTGTTAAGATTTTCTTTTTCTTCATGATTCAGTCTTGATAGGTGCTATGTTTCTAGGAATTCATCCATTTCTTCTAGGTTATCGTTTATTAGCGTTCTTAGTAGTCTTTTATAATCTTTTTGATTTTTATGGCATCAATTTTAATGTCTGCTATTTCATTTCTGATTTTAGTTATTAGCTTTCTGGTATTTTTTTCTTCTTTTTCTCTTTTTTGGTTTAAAAATGTTGCTCTGTTCCCCAGGCTTGAGTGCATTGGTGCAGTCAGCTCGCCTCAAACTCCTGGGCTGAAGTGATCCTCTTGCCTCACTCTCCTAAGTGACTAGGACTATAAGCATACGCCACCAGGCCTTTTAAAATATGCTTTGTAGAGGTCAGTCTCACCATATTGCCCAGGCTAGTCCCCAACTCCTGGTCTCAACTGGTCGTCCTACCTTGTCCTCCCAAAGTACTGAGATTATAGGTACGAGCTAGCTTGCTTGGCCTCATTTTTTCTTAATCCAGCTAAGTGCTTGTTAATTTTGTGTTGCTTTTTCAAAAAACTCTTAGTTTTATTGATCTTTTTTCGTGAAGTTTTTCTCTTTTTGTATTCTCTATTTCATTAATTTTTTTTCTGTAATCATTTTTATTTTCTTCCTTTGGTTAATTTTTGGTTTAATTTGTTCTTCTTTAGTTCCTTAAAGTATAAAGTTAGATTGATATGAGATTTTTCTTTTTTTCTTAAATGTAGGTGTTTATGGTAAAACTTTCCTCTCAATATTGCTTTTGCTGCTTCTCTTAAGTTTTACTATGTGTGTTTGTGTTTTCATTTGTCTAAAAGCTATTTTCTAATTTCTCTTATGATTTCTTCTTTGATATATTTGGTTGTTCAAGAGTGTGTAATTTCTGCATATTTGTGGATTTTCTGATTTTCCTACTGCTATTGATTTCTACTTTCAGTTCTTTTTGTTTTGAAAAGATACTTGCTATGATTTCAGTCTTATTAAATTTGTTAAGACTTGTTTTGTGGCCTAACATGAAATCTGTCCTGGAGAATGTTCCATGTATGCTTGAGAAGAATACATATTTTGCTGCTGTTGTGTGGAGTGTTCTGTGTATGTATGTTAGGTCTAATTCACCTGTAGTGTTGTTCAAGTCCTCTTATCTTATGTCTTATTTTTCTATCCATTATTGAAAGTGGAGTAGTGAAATATCCTACTGTTACTGTGTTACTAAATATTTCTCCCTTCCATTTCGGCAATGTTTGCTTTATATATTTGGGTGCTCTGGTGGTAGGTGCATCTATATATTTATAATTATTATATATTCCAGAATAATGACCCATTTATCATTATATAATTATCTTTTTTTCTTGTGACAGTCTTTGACTTAAAGTCTATTTTGTCTGGTATAAGTATGGCCACTTCTCTTTGTTGGTACCACTTGTATGGATTATCTTTTTCCATCTTTTTTAGTATATGTGTGTGTTTACATCTAAGGCACATCTTTTATAAACAGCATATACTGTAATTGTATCTTGTGTGTATGAGTGTGGGTTTTGAAAAATCCATTCAGCTACTCTGTGTGTTTTGTTTGGGGAGTTTAATCCAGTTACATTTACAGTAATTACTCATGGGGAAGGACTTACAGTTGCCATTTTGTTGATTGTTTTCTGCTTTGCAGCTATTTTGTCTTGTGTCTCCTGCCGCTTTCCTTTTTGTTTTGTTGATTTTTGTATTGACATGCTTTGATTTTTTTTTCTCATTTTATTTTGTATATGTTCTATAGGTATTTTCTTTGTGGTTGCCATGAGGCTTACATACAACATTATCTATTTTAAGTTGATAATAACCTTTGATTGTATACAAAAATATTACTCTTTATATTTCTCCACTCCTATTTTATGTTATTGATATCACAGTTTATATCTTATTGTATCTATTAATATAGTTTATAGTTACTGTTATGATGATTATTATAGTTACTGTGATGATGATTATTTTTTGGCTGAGGTTTATGCAGTTTAAAAAAACAGCTGCCTTTCCTAGTCTTTATGGACTGGATTCTTATGGGGAAAGTCCTTCACCAATCAGCCTTTTTCAGTGTATGCCAGTTCCCTCATCAGCACCCTTTAGCAGGTGAGAGGTATCATTCCCTCTGGTAGCTCTCCAAAATGCCGGAATATTTGAAGCATGTACTTCACTCTTCTCTCTTACTTCTGACGAAGAAACAACAAGTTGGATGTCTTTTCCCAATGGTGCTGAGTCATCCCAGTCTCTGTCTTTGGTACTGCTGGCTCTGTGGTGCCACAGCAATCTGTTTCTGTTCTCTTTTGCTTTTGTTGGCACCCAGAAATCTAACCTGTGCTGTTTCCATTAGTGTTCCAGGCAAGACAGAAACCCATCCCTTGGATAGCCCTCAGAAAAGTCAGAATGTTAACATTCCATGTTTCTTTTTCCCCCATCCCTTACCCCAAAAGCCATGAGCTGAGCTAGAGAGGGGCAGGCAAAGGAAAATGGTTCTTCTTACCTGTTTTACTGAGGCTGTACTTGGCTTTGAGCTTGCCTGGAAGACTGCAACTTCTTAACTGTTTTTTGAAGTTCTATACAGGTATTTGGTTTGTATATTATTGTTTTATCAGTGTCTTTCTGGGGGGAATGAGGGCTGGGACTTCCTATTCTGCCATCTTGCCATCATCATTCTCAAATTAACTTTTTTTTTTGTTTCTTACAGGCTTTTTCTAACTTTTATTTTAAACTAATTTTAGACTAACAGAAACGTTGTAAAAAATAATACAGAATTTCCTTGTACCCCTCATATCACCTCACTTGGTACAATAATCAAAAGCAGGAGATTAACATTAGTACAGTTCTAGTACTAGACTAAAATTTTATCAGTTTTCTCATAATGTTCTTTTTCTGCTCCAGGATCCAATCCAGGATTTTATGTTGCATTGAATTGTAAATATCTCGTTAGTTTCCTCCAGTCTATGAGAGTTCCTCATCCAAAGACGTGTACAAAAGACAAGTCTGTGCTTATCTTTCATGACCTTGGCACTTTTGAGGAATAATAGCATTTATTTTGTAGATTGTCCCTCAGCCTGAGTTTGTGTGATCTTTTCTCGTGATAAGAGTGAGCTATGCATTTTTGGCAAGAATATGAGAGAAATGACATTGTGTCCTTCTTATCATATAAAGGGGTCTGTGACACTGCTATGTCACTAGTGGTGTTAACCTTGATCATGTACATAGGGTGCCAGGTTTCACCTGTGAAGTTACTATCTTTTCTTTTGTAGTTGATAGTTATCTTGGGAGAGATATTTTCTGAGTGTAGATATTCTATGCTTCTCCTCAACCTTCACTTACTTTAGCATCTCTCAGTGGTTTTCTTCTGTAGCAGTTACTTTGGGGTTTGCCTGATGATTCGAGTTAATTTTTGTGTATGGTATGAGATAGGGGATTAGGTTCAATTATTTCCTTCATATGGAGACCTAGCACCATTTTCTCTTTCTTTTTCTTTCTTTCTCTCTCTTCTCTTTCTTTGTTTCTTTTTCTTCTTTCTTTCATCTCACTCTTGCTCAGGCTGGAGTGCAGTAGCGCAATCTTGGTCGCTGCAACTTCTGCCTCCTGAGTTCAGGTAATTCTTGTGCTTCAGCCTCCTGAGTAGCTGGGATTACAGGCGTCCACCACCAAACCCAACTAATTTTTGTATATTTAGTAGAGACGAGGTTTCACCATGTTTGTCAGGCTGATCTTGAACTCCTGGTCTCAAGTGATCTGCATGCTTGGCCTCCCAAAGTGCTGGGATTACAGACGTGAGCCATCGCGCCTGGCTGGTCTAGCACCATTTTCTTACTGAGTAGTCTCAGTACCTCTGTGAAAACCAACTGACTATATGAACATGACTATTTTGGATTGTTTATTTGGTTCCATTCTTTTGTCTGTTTTTATACTGGCCTTACACAATTTTTATTACTGTGGTTTTATAGTTAGTCCTAAAGTCAAGTGTTGTTGTTTACATTTTCATGTAAGTTTTAGAATCAGCTTGACAGTTTTGTCAAAAAGCCTGCTGGGATTTTGATTTTGGGTGTTTATTGAAACAGTAGAATAGGAGAATTTGACATCATAGAATGTTTCAATTAATGAACATGGTGTATCTCTTCATTTTTTTGGTTTTTCTTTAGTTTCTCCCAGACAATATTATGTAGTTTTCAGTATAGAGGTCTCACACATTGTCTTATTCAGGGCAGTTGTGACAAGATACTGTGTGACTTAAACAACATAAATATATTTCTTACCATTCTGAAGCCTGGGAGGTTAGAGATTGAGGTGACAGCATGGTTTGGTTCTGGTGAGGCCTCTCTTTTAGGCTGACAGATGGCTGTCTTCTTCTTGTGTCCTGTGGTACATTTTGGAGAGCATAGAGAGGAAGCAAATTCTCTCTTACCTCTTCTTAGAAGGCCCTGAGTCCTGTCAAGAGGGCTCCACTCTCATGACCTGATTACCTCCCAAAGGACCCATCTTCAGATACTATCACATTGGTCATTAGCGTTTAAAGCATATGATTTTTTGAGGATACAAACATTCAGTCTATAGCACACATATTTTGTTAAATGTATTTCTACGTTTTTGACACTGTTGAAAATGGAATAATTTTAAACATTTTATTTTCCAATTATTTGTTGAGTACAGGTTGAATATTCCTTATCTGAAATACTTGGGACCTAAATAAACTGTTTTAGATTTTGGATTTTTTCAGATTTTGTAATATTTACATATACATAATGAGATATCTTGGCGATAACACCCAAGTCTTAAACACAAAATTTATGTTTCATATATACCTTATACACGTAGCCTGAATGCAGTTTTACAGTATTTTAAATTATGTATGAAACAAAGTTTGCATACATTAAACCATCAGAAAGCAAAGCTGTCAGATACGGGATTTTCCACTTGTGGCATCATGCTGGCACTCAGAAAATTTCAGAGTTTGGAGTATTTTGGATTTTTGCATTAGGGATGCTCAACCTGTATATAGAAATATAAGTAATTTTGTACGTGTTTTATATTATATATTTTGTACCTTTTATATTTTACATATTTTTGTATGTTTGTATCCTGTAACCTTTCTACTCTTACTAGTTCTAGCAGATATTTTGAAGATAGTTTTCTTCCATGAAAACAATTAATTACCTGAAAACTGAGAGTTTTACATCTTGTTAGAATTGTTTGCCATTTCTGTAGTTTTCTCGGCTCATTGCAGTGTCTAGGACTTCTACTTCTATGCTGAAGAAAAGTGATGAGAGTGGGCAAATTTGCCTTTTTTCCTATCTTTGGAGGACAGTATTCAGTCTTTTTCTTTTAAGTATGTGTTAATTTTAAGTTTATTGTGGTTGCCTTTTATATGACTGAGAAGAATACCGCCATATTTCTTGTTTGCTGGTAATTTTTTAGTACCAATCACTGTTGGTTTTTGTTAAAGGCTTTTTCTTTATTTAGTGGGATGATTATAGTTTATTTTTTAATACATTTTCATCCTTTTTTGTTGTCACTTACCTATTGATTTTTTTGTCCAACTTTGTTTGTTTCTGTGTACTAAAGACCCCATGGTCAGCTTGATTTTATTGCCTAATGTGGAATTGAAATAATGTGGTACAAAATGTTCATTTTGTACCATATCCAAAACACCTGTTGTGTATGGGTGGCATTGAAAGATTTAAAGTGACACATTTACTCATGAACTAGGTACTGCCAGACAAATATTTCCTGTTGGTCTTCACTGTCTGGTTTCTTCTGCATGAATATTTTTTCTTTCATAGTGGTATATTTTGCTTTTCATTCAAGATGTCAAATTGAAGACATTTTATGACTGTGACATGAGATAATTGTTGTCTCAGATGATTTCTGAAACTGTACACCTGTGGACTACAAGTTTAAAGGATGTTAGGGAAGAGATCAATTATTGTATGTTAGAGAAAATTAGGAAAATTTTTGTTAATGTATTAGAAGTAGAGACAAGTAACAAATATTTATTAATTTGAAAAAGTAACATAATTTTAGAAAATGCATTTATCTAGTAAAATAATACACTGAAAGTACTTTGTACACTGTAAAGGCCAGCATAAATGCTATTGTTTTCTTAAGAAGTCATTTTATTTTTTTTAGGCCAGGTGTGGTGGCTCATGCTTGTAATCCCAGCACTTTGGGAGGCTGAGGCAGGTGGATCCCGAGGTCAGGAGTTCAAGACCAGCCTGGCCAAGATGGTAAAACTCTGTCACTACTAAAAATACACAGATTAGCGGGGCACAGTTGTGGGTGCCTGTAATCCCAGCTACTCACGAGGCTGAGGCAGGAGAATTGGTTGAACCTGGGTGCAGGTTGCAGTGAGCTGAGATTGCACCACTGCACTCTAGCCTGGGTGAAAGAGCAAGACTCTGTCTCAGAAAACAGTAGTTATTTTATTTTATTTTATTTATTCGTTTGATACAGGGTGTTGCTGTGTCACCCAGGCTGGAGTGCAGTGGCGTGATCTTGGCTCACTGTAGCCTTTACCTCCTATGCTCAAGGGATCTTCCTACCTCAGTCTTCTGAGTAGCTGGTACTGCAGGTGCACACCACCACACCCAACTAATTTTTGTATTTTTTGCGGAGATGGGGTTTCATCATGTTGCCCAGGTTTGTCTCAAATTCCTGAGCTCAAGCGATCCCCGACCTTGGCCTCCCAAATGACAGGGATTGTAGTTAAAATACGTGCCACCCTGCCTGGCCAAGAAATTGTTTTAATTATTATTTCTTTTATTACATGCTAGAACATTCTTGTGAATTGTCTTCTATTTTATCATATTTTAGTTGTTTAACAGACTTTTAAAAAAGGCATCTCATTTATCCATGCTTTTATTTATCTGAGAAACAAAGGACAGCATGTCTGATGATCTTTTTCTAGTATCCCTTTCTCGATTATTGGGTAGAAAGATTGGACTACATTTTAACAATGTAGTACTCTTCATGTTATTTCTTCAACTTGAAAAATGCTGAGTTTTTTGACTTAAAAATTAGGTTCGCCTCTTTATAAATTGTAAGATTGCTGTTTTACTTCATGTGAAAGCGACCACATGATTCTTATTCACGTAACATCTAAGTAGTAAATATATGAGAATCACAATTAATTTTATACTGGATGAGCTATCCTTTGCTTGTTTTTGTAGTTTTTTTCTTTTCTCATACATTACCCTCATTGTATTGCACTATTAAATTTTACAGCTATTTTCTTGTCAATGAACAAAGTTAGGTCCCCTTCAGAATTCATTTATTTGTAATCCTTTAATTTGTCCATGAACAGGAAGAAATCTTTGTCAACTCCATCAGAAAATGATTGAGCGTATAGGCCCTGTATGGTGTGGTCAGCCTAGAAATAGGCTTAAATGTAGTTTTGTTCTTGGAAATCCTTTAGTTTTGAGATGAGTAGAGTTTGATTTCTGGAATATATGGGTATCTGGAAAATAGAAGATGAAGTTAAGACGAGAATTTCTGTTCCATTTATTCTAACTCATTTTGTTTTTCTTGTGAATGTAATATGAAAAACTATTGTTTAAAATTTTAACTATGCATGAAACAGTTACTGAATTTTAAATTGGGGATCACTTTAAAGAAAATATTATAACATCTAGTTATGAAAATTATACAAATGATACAGTTGATTTTCTATTTTTATTTTATTCTTTTATTAACCTATTGATCTTTATTTTGTCTTGTATCTGAAAATGAGAACAAAATGTATACTTAGAGAGCAATTATTTATTTTATTGAGGACATATCTTAAAAGTCAAGAAGTGAAGCTGCTTGGTAATGCTATAAATTTAAAACTGTCCTACAGCAAGACAGTACAATGCAAATATGACTAAATAAGATCACAAACTGAATTTCAGTGAAACAACCAAGATTTACATTAAATTAGGAATTTTAAAACCGATTTAGTTTGTTTTACTGAGCATTTGCTTAATAACATTTTGGCTTCTTGCAATCTTTTTAAAGACAATAATTCGTCTGTGAAATGCAGGCACATCTTCAGTAGAAAAATTGAAAGCAACAGCTCACTTTCTGAAACCACACATATAGCGATATAAAGAAATATTTCAGCTCTACAAAATTTAATAAATCATCCCATTTCCTAATTTGATCATATTAGATGCTGATGTGGAAGAAGCATTTCAAATACCATCTTCTCATTAATATACATCAGTCTGGGGAATAGAATGAAATACTTATGCAGAGATGTCACAGTTACTGTTTCTTAGTTTACTAAGTGGAACAGGTTGAAGTGATTCTGGGTGCTATTTGTCAATGTCTTGTTAAAATGGTTTGGGTCGAGTTATGGAGTCCAGAAAGACGGCGGCTGATAAATCAAAAGTGGATTGAGTGGACAGGAGGCAGTGATTGATACTGTGACAGGATATGAAGAAAGGAACCTTGATACAAGCATGCATGTTATTGAATATGAGAAAGAAAATGGCCCTGGAGTATGGATATTATTCAAGGAAATGAGAATAATAATATCAGCCTGAAAATATTGCTGAGTGAAGATTAGGGTAGTTCTTATTAGAGCGTAGTACTTTACTAGGATGGTAGGGATGAAATTATGTAAATATTTATGTGAGAAGAATATTTTAACCTATGACAAGACTCTTTAATGATTATTTATTGTTTAGTTTTAGCCGTATTTTTTTCAAACTAATGATTATACCATGTATTTATAAGCATCCTAACTAGTAAATTTAAAACATTTTTTTCTTTCAGATTATTTCAAAGATCATCTACCTTCACAACATGCTTTTATAGAATAATAGTATTCACAGACTACACTTGTGTAAATACTGTTTCACTATCAGTTGGTTTTGACTTAGAAAATTACATTGTTAATGTGAAGTGAAAAATCTGCATTGCATAGTTTGCAGCATCTTTTAGATTAGTCATTTTGAATGGCAAATGAAAGATTCCTGACAGATGAACCATTTCGCAAAGATCAAGGCTGTATATGCTGAATATTCTTTTGCGAATTATCAGTGAAATGTTAGTTGATGTCACGGAGTTCTTGGTGGGAATCTTTTGATTAGTCTGACTTTTGTCCTTGGCAATGTGTAACTAGGAAGAACTGTCTTTTGCTCTCTCTAAGAGTTTAATGTATCTAACACTGGCAGAAAAAGAGGTTCTTTGGAAAGGTATTCAATTACCTTTTAATTATATAGTCTATGAGAGACAAAGAGATGTGGAGTTGTCACGTAATTGTAACTCTAATTTTTGATTTTTATATAGTGTCTTGTCTTCTTAAATACTTAACACTTTCTGGCACAATTTTTGTTAAGTGTGTAACACATTTGTAATGAGGCGCTGTGAAATATTTACCCAGTTGCCTTATATCAGTAGTGATGAATTTATTGATAACTTTTTTCTGGCTTATAAATATTCTGGTAAATGTGTATAATACCGCGAAATTCCTTAAAACGAATTTAATTACATAAACATTGTTATTTTTGGTTTATCACCTCAATATTTGATGAGCCAACATACTGTACCAGCTAAATAACATATTTGAACTTAGTGTAAGTTCTTAATTGTGCTGTTTACTGCCACACGTTGTTTTGTGGCAGAATGTGTTTTGAATATTGCAGAAGAAAAATGTCATTTCCAAGTTATAGTGGAAATTTTTAATGTTTTTTTTCCTGGTGTTTTCTCTCCAATTTTTTCTTCACATGGTAGCCAAAATGCAATGCAAAATGCAAATCTGATAGCATCTCCCTTATTTCAGTGGTTTAGAATCAAATCCAAAATGTTGACAAGACCTTAAGTCCTTTGTGATCTGACTCCTTCCTGCCTTTTCAATCGCATCTTTGCAATCCTAGTCATGCTTGTAGTGTTTAGTTTTCTTTTCCTACCTAAGGACCACTGAACATGTGGTTGGTTGCCTCTGCTCAAAATATACTCTCTCCCACTTGTAATCTCTAATTAATCTTTTAGGCCTTTCTTAAAGACATTTCCTTGGAGGCCCTTCTCTGTCCATCTGGACGTGGATATATTCTCCCATTATACACAGTACTTATAGTTTATAACCCAGGATTTTAGCAAGCATGCTAAGCCAGAGCCTCCTTTGTCAAGGAAACTGGATATGCACGCAGTCTGACTCATTTTCAACTTATAGATTGAGCTGTAAGCTTGATCATAATCATTTCTCACTTAATTATCATTTCTACCATGTAGAAACCAATTTGAAATTTTAAGAGGTGGCATTAAAGACAAATTAGAGATAGCATGGAAAGAGCTCTGAATCAGCCTGAGTCTCAGTATCCTCATCTATAAAGTATTATACTCATCCTAGTTCTAGTTTGGTTCTAAATTATATGAAAATAAGTTTCATAATGTATATTATTTAAATGAAAAATTATTTTTAAATATCATTTTTAAGTATTTTTAAACTGATAGATGTACCTACTATTTTGCCATGTTACCATGCTCTAAAAGAGTTATAATTTAACCTACCAAAAGGAACAGAACAATTACATTGATGCTATTGCTTGCTTGGTAAGCTTCTGGTTGCTTCCCTGCAGAGCTCTAGTTTCACTGAGCTAAATGCTTATTCTTTGTGTATTTGTATTGGAAATACTTTTCTTATGTAAGTTTTGATTTATCTGATTTATAACTTTCAGAGGTGACGGTGAGGTCTTATAGAGGCTAAAAGGTTATTTTATACTATTTCTTTTAGGTGAGGAAGCTAAGACTAGAGAAGATGAGGTAAGCAAGTAATTTTGGCAGAAATGGTTCTCTTCAGTGTGTGGTGACTTCATGGCTTTTCTTTTTGCACAGTGTTTTTTCTTTCTTCCTTTTCCCCTCCAGTTTTTCAATGGGTGTGGAGATCATGCAAGATCAATAGAGAAAATGAGAAAGTTATGGATGAGCAAAGCTGGGCAACATTGTTCTGGATAGATAGTCTGAAAGTGAGCCATTTGCTTGAGGATAATAAGTCGCATGTAAAAGGGGTCACACATATAAGTACAAGAGGTTATCAATTTAAGTTCTAAAAATCTGCTCTATTCTTGTAAGGACACTGTTAAATAAATGTGTGTTTCTATTGTTCTTTCATTTATCTGAGGTAGTCCATTAAATAAAATTTATCCAAAATAAAGAAGCCCAGACCATGGGTCTAAACATGCATGCAGTTAACTTTTATTCGGGTCACTATTTATTTTCATTATTTCCTCAGCTGGAACCAGCAGCACTTTTACATTGACATGCAAAACAGATGGATTTTTGATTATTAAACCTATTGAATTAATAAGCTCATTTAAAATATTGGGTACTCTCCCCTCACCTCACTTTCTACTTCCCTGTCAAGTTGCTTTAATTAGGATTTTAATATAACATGTAATCTGAATTTGGCAAAAAGTGAACTGTTAAACACTATTTAGAAATCACCAAAGTTATGAATAAAAGTTTGAGTGATTCATATTGAATAAAAGATTTTATGGGGGTCTATAATATTGAGCCAGTTAAATATATATATGTACACACACACACGCATACACACACACACACACACATATATATATATAAAATAGCAGAAGAACACTATTCTGCTATTTTGCTTTTTAGGTATTTTAAATCAGTTTTAAGGCTTTAAAGTCAAAATTCATTGTTTAGATCCAAAAGGAATATTATAAAAATTAATTAGTTGACCTTATTTTAAAAAATTAGTAGATTCAGAATACTGAATTTCTTAGATGGCAGAAGAACTCTATTCTCTAATGACAAAATAGATGGCTGTTTCATGGACATTTTTTTCTCAGCCTTTTCACTGCAGTGCCATTTTAGTTCTTTATGTCTTGACTCACATTGGAGCACTTTGTTGCCCAGATGCAATTAGGGACCAGATTTCCACCTGGGATGGCAACCACGTTATGGGAACCTCTAGTTGGGGGCTCCTGAGTTGACTGAATGTCCCCTTTATTGCTTAGCTAAGTTAGAGCTACTTTTCTGTTTTTCAGCTAAGTTTCCATGTTGTGCAGAGAGGGGCCATGACCCCAGACTAGCTGAGTGGATCATCTGTCTGTATTGAATTTCCATGGCTCCTCTTCACTGATACAGATAACCAGATGGTGACTGTACTTCTATATGCAGTCCTTAGCACAGTATCAAGTTAGAGGCATTTATATGTGCTTTTGGTTGAGGTGATTTTGTTTTGGCAGTGCCGAATTCCTTGCTTCTGTTTCTTGTGCCTCATGTATGCAGATTGATGGAAAGATTGAGAGAACTCTATGTGGGGTGTGCTTTGTTTCCTGGGCAGAGCTCAGCCCAGAGTTTACCAAAATGGTTTGCCGTAAGCACTACTATTAGATTTAACTAACTACTGAATGGTTTTATTGGGTGGCTTCTTGTATGTGGCAGACACTTAAATGTAGTCTCTGCTCTAAATGAGCTTATTGTCATAAGATTTCTTTTTTATTTTTTCTATCTTTGTTTACTCACTCTTTTCCATCATTGTGTTATAATAAACTATAGAAAATAATGTTTCCTATATTCCGTGATGTATGCAGGAGGAAAAGGATAATTCATTAAGTTAAAATTATTTTCCCCAACTCATTCCTGTGAAATTGCAGAATTGCAGAATCTTGCCAAAAAATTGATAATGATTACTTAAAATATTTAAGTAATCTGAAAGTAGGTAAACTGTTGTGTGTTTCATGGTGGTGTTAATTATAAGTAAATAATTCCTTAATTATGCTCTTTCATTTTGTTTAGTCTATATTTCACTCATTGTTTGGTGAGGAAGGAGTCTAGAATATTTATAAATCTGTTTCTTGAAAGATCATCATATTTGTTCTGTTTTCTAAAAACACTGCTTAATATTTGATGATATTTTATTCTAGTACTTACTATAATTTTGGAGGATGAATATTTGATTTTGGCCGGGCGTGGTGGCTCACACCTGTAATCTCAGCACTTTGGGAGGCTGAGGTGGGTAGATCACCTGAGGTCAGGAGTTCAAGACCAGCCTGGCCAACATGGTGAAAACACATCTCTACTAAAAATATAAGAATTAGCTGGGTGTCCTGGCAGGTGCCTGTAATCCCAGCTACTCAGGAGGCTGAGGCAGGAAAATCACTTAAACCTGGGAGGTGGGGGATTGCAGTGAGCTGAGATTGCGCCACTGGACTCCAGCCTGGTTGACAGAGTGAGACTCAGTCTCAAAAAAAAAAAAGTTTGATTTTAATAAGCATGTTTATCTTGTGGGTGCTGCAAGCCTACAGCTATTTCAGGAAGTGCAGGTAGTATCATATGAAACTGCATATTAAATGGAATGTTCCTGATGGTGAACTTCAGTAATTTCTTGTGTGTGTTTAATACTTTGAATAAACTCTGCATTCACAGAGATATAAAATTAATAGCTAAATATGCTTTTTACTGAATCCAATTAGTCTTTTTTTCCTTTCTTTTGACACAGAGTCTTGCTGTGTCGTCCAGGTCGGAGTGCAGTGGTGTGATCTCAGCTCACTGCAACCTCTGCCTCCCGGGTTCAAGCAATTCTCTTGCCTCAGCCTCTTGAGTAGCTGAGATTGCAGGCATGTGCCACCACTCCTGGCTAAGTTTTGTATTTTTAGTAGAGACGGGGGTTTCACTATATTGGCCAGGCTGGTCTTGAAATCCTGACATCAAGTAAATGGCCTGCCTCAGCCTCCCAAAATGCTTGGACTACAGATGTGAGCCACTGTACTGGGCCTGAATCCAATTAGTCTTCATTTTTTAAAAGTTAAATGTGGGAAGGACATTCTGCATTCTAATCTTTCTTTCAAAGGTTCATGTTGAAATACATAGTAAATTTTTTCCTCACGGGATTATTATAAGAAGTTAAGAAAGAACCTGTTAGCATTCTCTACCCTATAAATTATTTTCTTCTCCAAACTAGAGATTTTGGGGTTTTCATTGGTTCTGTTATTCTGTTATTTGTGAAATAATCTATGTTCACCTTCTATCACTACCTCTTGCCTTTGGAATGTTTGCATTTTGTGCCAGTTACCTTTCAGCATTATTTTAGGCCGAAGATTTAAAAGTTTTTTATAGTTCACTTTCATATGGGAGGCTCCCAGCCCTTACCTTCCTAAAAATTTTATTTTCACTTACATGGATTGTCAGACTCTTGTTAAGAGATGGTTTTGTATAAAATAGACTTAGGTAGTAGTTTGTTTTCTGTTTCCAATATGCGCTCTGTTAATGGCCACTATTACCGTTGGCCTTTCTGACTGTAACAGCACATTGGACATGTTGCTCTTCAGGAAACAGTAAATAATGACTCCCAGATCTCTTTCCAGAGCTCTCTTATTTTATGAGTAAAATAATCCCTTCTCATTTATGAGTTTGCCTTATTTGAAATTCAGATCTAATGTAGATTTACTTCGGTACTGTATATGTTTTTCAGAACCTCTGCTGGACATCTGAGTCACTTGTTTCTACCTTTGTTCTTCTGCCAGTTTCCTCTTAGGTGATTGGTCACATACATACTAAGTATCATGGAAATATATTTTATGATTGTGCTATGTGTACCACCATGTGGTATTTGTAGCATTTATGATCTTGGGCAAGAAAAGATTAAAAAGAAACGTTGTTTGTGGTGTTGAGAGATATTACTGCCCAGGTAAATGTCTAGTAGTGTTACATAAAGGAAAAGATTTCCTGCTAGAGAGGATTTAAAGTGACTCTCCCATCATCAAGCTTGAGGAATATTGACTATGGAAGCAAAGCTCTCAGGCTAAATACCAGAGAGCTATAGTATCATGAAGCATTTTTATTAATTTATAAAACTGGTAACTAACATTTTGCCTCAAATGTTTTTTTTAAAATCAAAGCTTTTTGTAGAAATTAATACATATCATATGGATGTATTTGTAAAGTCTGTATTTTGAGAAAATGTATAAGCAAGTCTAAGAATGGACCTTCAGACAAGGTTTGAATGAATTATTGTAACCAATAATGAAGTGTAAAGAGACTTTCAAAAGAAGTCCACAGCTTCTGTTCCACGCTTTATCCAAGGGTGGAGAAAATTCCAGGTTTTTTGGCTCATGACAAACAATCTGGTTGGCAGTTGATTCTTAACCTTTCTTGAGTCACATCAGATATAAAGTGTGATGTTAAAGGGTGAATCTGATGAGAAGCATGGATTATCTATACAGAAAATTTCATATATTTACATGCATAATTTTGCATGTTCTTTAACAGGATTCACAGAAGTCCTAAAACTGCATGGACCTCCTGGTTAAGGACATTTATGCTAATGTCAGAAATATTCAAGCAACTTTTAGAATTAAACCTAAATTACTATGCAAGTATAAATATCTGTGAGCTAAGGGAGGAGGCAGGTTCTTCCCAGTAATTAACTACATCCTTCCCTTCCTACTTTAGCTCTATGTATTTACCTATTTCAGCTTCAGTATTTCATCTTACGTTCTTATACTGCTTAAGAGTATAGCTTGTTACCAGTTTAGGGTGGAGAGATGCCATTGGTAGCTATTTAGTGTCGTCTTTGTTCTCTGTATTTTATTTAGGGAATATAAAGCATTTGTGAAGCATTATAGATTGTCTTGAAATCTCATTTAAAAATTAGGTTATGAGCTCCTTATCTAAGATTTATCCTACCATGAGGACTTTTAAGAACTTAATCCTCATAGTTTGAAGGTTGTATTATCCATTAAGTCTATTATATTATGCTTACCTTCATTGTAGATTTTTTGTTTCCTTATATATATCTCCCTAGTTTTTCTGTTGATCTTCGTTAGTACTGAAATTTCTCTGTCATCTTCGTATTAGAATATTTCAGTATTGTTTCTCCTTCTACATATAAAAATATTAAGTGAGATTGATCCTGTAGCCATCTTGGAGTGGTTCATTCTAGAGTACGTTTGGAGTACTTTATTTTCATACCAATGGTTAGTCCATTTTTGCATCACATATAAAGGAATACCTGAGACTGAGTAATATAGAGAAAGAGGTTTAGTTTAGTTGGCTCACAGTTCTGCAGGGTGGATGTGATGCATAGTGCCACACCTGCTTCTGGTGAGGGCCTCAGGAAGTTTACAATCACAGTGAAAGGCAAAGGGAGAGCCAGCAGATCACATGATGAGAGTGGGAGCAAGAGAGAGGGACGTGTCACACCCTTTTAAACAAACAGATCTCCATACAACTCACTATCTTGAGGACAGCACCAAGCCTTTCTTGAGGGATCCACCCAGATGACCCAGACACCTCCCACCAGGCCCCATCTCCAGCATTGGGGATTGTATTTCAACATGAGATTTGGAGGGATGAAGAAAATGCCAGTTTTTTCAGGCACCCCTCTCTCCCTCACTTGTGTCTTAAGCTTCCCTGAAGACAGTAATCAAGTCTTATTAATTTTGTATTATGAGTTCCTAGCGTGGTGGTACCTCATACTGTATTTCAGTAAATCCTAATAGTAGATTGAATGAATGATTGACTTCTACATTTCCAATACAGGTATTTTAAAAAGTAATCTACTTGAGACCTTTGTTAAGGAGGCTTTTTGAAAGTCTGACCCTCGTCTGATTATCTCTACCTCCAGAAGAAGCGTTGTATGCATTGTCAGGTATATGCTAGACTAGCTCAAGTCTAATACTGATCCCCAAGATGTTGGCTTCTAAAGTCCGGGTTGATTGTTTGAAATCTTGGCAGGAACCTTCAGAAAAATGTTAATAACATACTTTTAGATTGTGAGATAAAAATCTTTGAAAGGAGTTCAGGCAGTCTTTAAAATTGCTGATCAGAGATGGCCTTTCCACTTTTAAAGGAAAGATGGAAGGGAATGGTATTATCTAAAAGAGTAATAGATTAAATATCCCACGTTAAGCATTTGTTTTCCCCAGGAGATAGCATGGTGTGGTTCTTTTAATGCCGCTTCAAGAGTATGCATATCAAAGTTAAATAGTAGGGACATTACTTACTTTTTATATATGAAAACTATTTTGGAATTTGCTTTTTACTCAGTTTAAATTCTTAGAAACCAAGGATTGTATATGACTAGGTTCATGTCTATCAGTAAATCAATAGCTTATAAAAAACTTTTTAGGCAATAGTGATTGTTATGTTACTAACATAGTATTCTCCAAATTTTTTAGCAGTCATGATCTCTGAACTCTGAAAGGAAATCAAAAACAAAGCAAAAACCAAACCTCGAATTATGGGTAACAAACCTGGAAGGGAGCTGGTAGTGTTGCAGAATATTCAGGAGACTAGAGAGACCAATGGGTGCAACAGGAGGATTTTATTAAGGTGGCCCACCAGCTCAGCGGATTAGCATCCCAAGGCTGAGCAAAGGAGAAAGACAGTGGGGTACTTTTTTATACCTCCAGGATGACATAGCAGCTAACAGGTTTACAGAAGCCAGAACAAAAAACAGTTAATTAATTTGTACATGTTTTGTGATGTACGTTACATTTGGAAAATAGCATTTTGAGAAATGCATTGTACCTTCTTTGGGTGGTATTTTGCCCTGTGACCTTGCAGCTGGTCAGCAAGAAAACAGGAGTCTTGAGATTCCTGAGAACTTTGCTGAGAATGTGGGGAGAATAGATAAGGTAGGTTTTACAGGGAGTTAGTTAATTTTAAGCAGAGCTGGGGGGGTTAAGTTTTATATTAAACAGCACGCAACACAGCACAATTTACTTTATTATATAGCAACTACAAATTATAAGGTTTTGTTTTTACTATTATTGCTATTATTTAATTACCTTCTTCAGCAGAAAAGCCTTCCATATCTTCAAGCAGTATCCAACCAAGAGGATGTTACCAGGCTGTAACTGATAACCTTGGGGAATTAAACTTCATATGGCAATGCCAAAGGCTGTAGTAATCATTAATGGTACATATTTGCTACTGTGTTGGCTTTTATTATCATTAGCTCTAGAAAAAGCTAAAAATATTACTGAATTGGTGTTGTTACACTTTGAACTTCCTCTATATTGTTTTCTGATATTCTTTTTAAATGTACTTTTTAGTGTTTCCCTTTACTGGTGCTTTGTAAAGTCCATCAAAGGATAATCAATACATAGATTTTATTTTTGAATTTTAAGGGGTTTTAAGTAGAATAAACATCTGCATTTCTTTCAGAAATGGAAATATTTCTAGCTAAGTAGATTGGCTTTTTCATTAAGACAATTTCAAACATACTCAAGAGTAGGAAAACAATATATATGCCGTACCTAGATTGAACAATTACCAAGATTTTTCCCATGGCGGCTGCTGCTGCTGCTGCTGGTGGTGGTAGTGCTGCTGCCTCCCCCTCCCTCTCCATCTTCATCTTTTTCCTCCTTCTGCTTTTTGGCCTTTTTTTTTTTTTTTGGCTGATGTATTTCAATGCAAAATGAGACACTGTGTTATTTTACACATATGTAAAATAACATGTGTAAATCTTCACTTTAAATCTCTCCCCCGAGAAAGGAAATTTTCTTATGTCACACAATGCCGTTATTTTTTTCGTGTGTGAGAAGGGATCTTGCTCTGTCACCTAGGCTTGAATGCAGTGGTGCAGTCACAGCTCACTGCAACCTTCAGCGACTAAGCTCAAATAATCCTCTCACTTCAACCTCCTGAGTAGCTGGGACTCCAATCCCATCATTAATTTGATGTTTTCATCAACTCATGTTTTTGCATTTACCTATCTCCACATTTAAGCCATTGTCATACTTTGGAAAATCTATGTTCCATATGTTTAATAAATTTTCTTTTTTGATTTTTCAAAAAACCTAACTTTAAATTTATCTTTGACCACAAGGTATCAGTTTTCATTTTTTTATAACCTGGAATAAACAGAAAATAGATTATTTTTCCATGTGGTTAAGTCATATACAATAATCAGCCTCCAAAAACAAATTTAAAAAATATTTCCTGAATGGTATCCCAGTTTCTTACTACATTGCTGGCTTGTTCAGTTTTTTTCCAAATTCAAAAGTGTAGGTTTTAGAAGTATACTTTCAGTTGAAGAATAGGAGAAATTCTCCTATTTTAATCTGGCTGTGTAGGGAATCATACTAATTCTGTTTATGTAGTCTAGCAGTGCTTCTCAAATTATCTATGGTAAAGGAAATTTTTTTAACCCTAAATTTTCATTTGGGTTAAAAAAAAATTTTCATTGGGTTAAAAAACTAATATTTAAAAAAATACAATAAAAATGTTATAGTTTTGTCAAATAACTATAAAAATTTCTAAACTCTTAATTTGTTTATTCCATCAAAAACTGTAGTAGTTTGTGGACTAGCACTGGTCCATGGAATAACTTGAATAGCTTTGAGATGTTGTTAGTATCAAACATGGTACAAGTAATTGATGTATATTTATCTATCATCTGGGATTATAAATCCCAGGAACTTTTTAAAAAAGAGTAAACAATATACTTCTTATGTATTTCCATTTATCTGTTCCCACTGTAGCTTTTCTGGTTTGGTGTGTATAAGATTGTTTGTAAACATTGTATCAATAATTGTATGGAGTCATTGGAATGTTCAGTTGGCTTGAAGAAGCAGTTTGATCATTCTCCTCATAAAATGCACAGGATCCAAATTTGTTCTTAAAAGGGATGTGTGTGTGTGTGGGGGGGGGGGGTGTGTGTGTATGTGTGTGTGTGTGTGTGTGTGTGTGTGTGTGTGACATGAGGTGTATTTGGAAGTCTTAGACATGACTCAGAGAAACAGTACAGTAAGATAGCAGTAGTGTTAGATTAGGATTCACAGGACCTGGATTTTAGTCCCTTTTCATTACTTAGAACAATATATTTTGACTTCTCTCTGGGCTTGCTTATTCATCTGTAATTTGGAGTTACTAACTACTTTGCCAAGTTTTGAGTGTCATAATCTCATCTTTTAATCACTTATTGCTTCTCTTGGAGCCCTTACAGTAAGTGAACAGACTATGAAAGGAAGTAAAACTCTTCAAGGTGAATACATGTACATTTATTTATTCCCATTTGGGGGTAAAATATTTGGAGGGAAGAGGGGAAATTGAGAAAATTAAGTACAGGTTCAACATAGTGAACGTGATGCTATAGGTGTCAGCTTCCCTTAAACATTACACCTATTCCAACTTGGCTGAACAGATGTAATTCCAACCTTTCTTAGATTGTAAAACCCATCAAGATCAAAGACAAAGGCGGCATGACTACCAAGTACCTACCCCATCTATTTATTCTTAATACAGGACTTCGAAAAATCATATTCCTATTTTTCTGGCAACCTCAGGGGGGAACTCTGAAAGCACTCACTGAGTGACAGCATAACCCTGTAACACAATTTTGTTTTTCAAGTTCAGTATCTTTTAGGAAATATTTTATTCTCGTTAAAATGCATTGCAGTTAAAGAGGATTTCTGTGGTGTATCTTTAATATTCTACATCTCTGTTAACATTTTATTTTCAAATTAAAAGCCTGTTTTAAGTGTCTTGGCTTATATAAACTTTTTGTTCCAAAAGGCACTTGGTTAATTTTAGCATTTGTTGTGGAAAAAGCAGAGAAAAGTTGTAAAGAATCAAGTTGTAATGCTGAATTGCTCTTGCCAACTCCTACTGCTGTTTAAAGGATGTGATAGATTAAAGGCTGAAAGTTTTTAATTGAATCATAACTGTTAGACTTGCCAGTTATTTTGGACATTCTTTTAATTAAGGTGGGTCCATTTTATTGTACCAGTATAAGATTATGTTACTTATTTGCCTTTGTTCCCTTAGCATAAAACCAAAGAAAAGGGTTAAATTTACTTTGTATTTGGGGGAAATCACAACACTGAGTATTTCTGACTTGAACAAAGCTTCTAAAAATGGTAAACATTTGGAACAGCAATGACTACAAGAAATTAAAATGTTCAAGTACAGTAATATTTGGTAATTGAAATGAAGATCTTCATTTAATAAGCTGTGTTTTTTTTCCATTTCACACAATATTTATTGAGCTTATATTAATATTATGTGTTAGGTACAGTAGTAGGCCTTGATATCAATTAGGATGATATATAAGAGACTATAAGAGAGAGTTGTTCCTTGGCGTAGCATGGTAGTTGGAGTAGGAAAGCATTTTGGGAAATATTTTGGAGCTAGAATTGATCTTTAATCTGTGGAGTTTTGGATGTCTGTGGAGGTGCTTCTGGGACTGCCATGAGTTTTTCTTTTTTGGGAGTGAGGTGTGCTTTAACTGGAACGGATCTACGTCTAATTTTCTTGTATGTTAGGGTTCTGTGTGAGATATTATTTGGGCATAGGATTCTTTGTAAGGAATTTATCTTCTCTTTTAAATTTCTAGTAACTTCGTAACCTATACCAGTCATATTTCCCATTACTTCAGTGGGGGTTATTTATGTAAATCTCTAACTAGATTATGTACTCCTTTTGAGTGTTTTACTTGATATTGCCCATCTACCTCATATTTATCCTTTGAATGTGTAGGGGAGAAAAAATATCTTTTTCTCACCCATTGCTGGTGGAGGCCCCTATAACAAACGACAGATAGCAAGAGAGAAGCATACAGGTTTATTTACTATAATAAATAAAGTGATATAGGAACCTTTATAAGGAAATGAAGACATGAAGAAGGGTAAATCTGTGTACATTTTATCCTGGGTTTGATGAGGAAGTGGATAATCGTGAAGAAGCACGATTGGATAAAAAAGTGTGCTCTAGGTAGAGGACCAAGATGGCGGATTAGACACAACTCCAGCGCACAACACCCCAGCGAAGAGACACAGAAACCCAGAGATCTCCTAGCTCCAACCGAGGTACCAGGTGCATTTCAACGGGTCTGGTCCAAGGGTGAGCAAAGCCCACTCAGGGCAGACCAAGGCGGGGAGGGGTGCTGCTTCACCAGAAAGTGCATCCACCTCTGGTGCTCCAGTCCAGATACAGGGCTTCCCCAAAGCCTCAGCAATACACAGAACAGGCGATCTTTGCCAGTCAAGTGCCGGGAATTACAAGTGCGGAGTTGAATAAGAGTCTGCAGACTGAGCTATCGGCCCCTCCCCCGCGCCCGGAGAGAGGGGAGCTGTAAGCTGGAGCAGCTGGGCAGCCCCTACCCCATGACTGGAGAGAGAGAAAGCTGAAAAGGGGGAGACTGCCGGTGCAGCTGGGCGGGTCCCTCCCTCCCCATAAACCCCAGAGGGCTGAAGCTCTGACTCTAGCGGGTTGCATAGCCAATGCCACAGTCTGAGAGGAACCCTGAATGATCCAGCCCAGTGGAGGAAGGGCACAACCCACCACTAGGGGGGTGGGACTGGGCTACGGGAGTGGGCTACGTGTTTTAACAAAAAACACAGGAAGCCTACATGGCAATGGGATGGCGTTCTCGACAACCCAGCAGCACCTACAGGTCAGTGGAAGAGGCGGGCCTAATCTCCCAGCATAAACAAAAAAGACACAGGAAGTTCCCCTAGTAACCTGAAGGAGTCCCTAGAAACCCAGTAGCGCCCCCACAGGCAGAGAAGCGACCTCATCAAGCAGCTCTCTGACACCACAGCCAGGTAAATCCACAAAGATGGGGGAAAAAAACAGGGCAAAAAAGGTGAAACCACCAAAGACCAGAACACCTCTTCTCCTTCAAGGGATCACAACTCCTCAACAACACAGGATCACAACTTGACTGAGAAGGAGTGCGAAGAATTGACGGAAACAGGATTCAGAAGGTGGATAATAACAAACTTCTCAGAGCTGAGGGAAGACGTTCTAACTAAAGGAACACGTTCTAACTCAATGCAAAGAAACCAAAAACCTTGAAAAAAGGTTAGACGAAATGCTAACTAGAATAACCAGCTTAGAGAAGAACATAACGACTTGATGGAGTTGAAGAACACAGCATGAGAACTACGTGAAGCAAACACAAGTTTCAATAGCCGAATCGATCAAGCAGAAGAAAGGATATCAGAGATTGAAGATCAACTCAATGAAGTAAAAAGAGAAGGCAATACAAGAGAAAAAAGAGTGAAAATAAATGAACAAAGCCTCCAAGAAATATGGGATTATGTGAAAAAACCTAATCTACGCTTGATCGGTGTACCTGAATATGATGGGGAGAATGAATCCAAGCTGGAAAACACACTCCAGGATATTATCCAGGAGAACTTCCCAAGCCTAGCAAGGCAGTCCAAATTTCAAATTCAAGAAATACAGAGAACTCCACAAAGATATTCCTCAAGAAGAGCAACCCCAAGGCACATAATTGTCAGATTCACCAGGGTCGAAATGAAGGCAAAAATGCTAAGGGCAGCCAGAGAGAAAGGTCAGTTCACCCACAGAGGGAAGCCAATCAGACTCAGAGCAGACCTCTCGGCAGAAACTCTACAAGCCAGAAGAGAGTGGGGGCCAATATTCAACATCCTTAAAGAAAAGAACTTTCAACCCAGAATCTCATATCCAGCCAAACTAAGCTTCATAAGTGAAGGAAAAATAAAATCCTTTACGGACAAGCAATTATTGAGAGATTTTGTCACCACCAGACCTGCCCTACAAGAGCTCCTGAAAGAAACGCTAAGCATGGAAAGGAACAAGTACCAGTCACTGCAAAAGCAAACCAGTTGGCAAAGACCAAAAATGCAATGAAGAAAATGAGTCAACTAATGAGAAAGAAAACCAGCCAGTAACAAAATGGCAGGATCAAATTCACACATAACAATATTAACATTGAATGTAAATGGCCTAAACGCCCCAATCAAAAGACACAGACTGGCAAAAAAGTTTTTGCAATCTACCCATCTGACAAAGGGCTAATATCCAGAATCTACAAGAACTAAAACAGATATACAAGAAAAAACAACCCCATTCAAAAGTGGGCAAAGGATATGAACAGACACTTTTCAAAAGAGGACATATATGAGGCCAACAAACATATGAAAAAATGCTCATCATCACTGGTCATTAGAGAAATGCAAATCAAAACCACACTAAGATATCATCTCACGCCAGTTAGAATGGCAGTCACTACAAAATTGAGAGACAACAGATGCTGGAGAGGATGTGGAGAAATAGGAACACTCTTACACAGTTGGTGGGAGTGTAAATTAGTTCAACCATTGTGGAAGACAGTGTGGCGACTTCTCAAGGATCTAGAAATAGAAATTCCATTTGACCCAGCAATCCCACTTAGGAGTATATACCCAAAGAACTATAAATTGTTCTACTATAAAGGCACATGCACACGTATGTTCATTGCAGCCCTGTGTACAATAGCAAAGACCTGAGACCAACCCAAATGCCCATCATTGATAGACTGGACAAAGAAAATATGGTACATATACACCATGGAATACTACGCAGCCATAGAAAACAATGAGTTCGTGTCCTTTGTAGGGACTTGGATGAATCTGGAAACCATCATTCTCAGCAAACTGACCCAAGAACAGAAAGCCAAGCACCGTATGTTCTCACTCATAGGTGGGTATTGAACAACGAGAACACGTGGAGTCAGGGAGAGGAGCATCACACACAGGGGACAGTTGGGGCCGTTAGGGAAGAGACAATGGGGGGGTGGGGAGGGAGGGGGAGGGTGGGGAGGGATAACATGGGGAAAAATGCCAGATATAGTATGCACCTAAAGTAAAATAAATAAATTATTTAAAAAAAAATGTGTGCTCTAACGTTAATCAACTGGGGGGAATTTAGCAAGACCTGTTTGTTCAGATTCTACTCTGTAACTTTGTGTCTTCAAAGATTAGGATGTTTCTTTCTTTTGGGGATATGGAAGGCACCTCTTCAATGAGACTCTTGTGACTTGCTTCAGGAGTGGGTCAGAAAAGCTTTTGTAGTGTTCATGATCTACTTCAGGGGGAGAAGGGGAAGAGGAGGTCAGAGACTGACCTTCCAGCTTCTTTGTTTTTCCCAGATATCTTCAGCTTAAAATATTTTGGGGGAGTGTGTACTGCCGAGGTACATATGTCCTGAACTCTATCAAATAAATGCCAGCTAGGTGGTAGGTCCTGTGCTACATGGTGTGAATGCAGAACCAGTATTCTCAGGGAGCACAGAATCTAGTGAGAAGACATATGAACATGATTATGCTTATGATATGTAAATGCTACATTTTTAGGCATGAGAAAAGTTCTGGGAGGACACAGTGTCATCATATGTAGTCAATAAATGCTGTACAAGTATTGCTCATTGAATAAATGTTAATTAAAATGTACTAGGATAGTATAAGAAACCTCACTGAAGTCCTTGGCATTGTGATTTAACTATGTAACGTACGTTTAATATTGTAGAGTAAAATGAAACTTGTTATGTTCTTTTTAAGTGTAGTAGATAAGTTAGAGCCTTTGATTGTGGCTTGAGGTATTACATCTGTCTAGTGTATATGTGTATTTAATTTTCTGTACTTACAAAATTATATCTTATAGGCAATTTTTTTTTTCAGATATTGCATAATATAGGAGACAAGAGTATAAAGTAGGTGTTGAAAGACCTGATTTCTCTGGGCTCTGTTTCTCTTATTAGCTGTTTGACCTTAGGTAAATAATTTAACTTAGTTGAACTTCAGCTTTAGTGAATCATAATATTAAATAGTGAGCTCCTTGAAGACAATGTCTATGCCATATTAAGTTTTGCTAAGGTGACCAACCATCCTGGCTTGCCGGGGACTTTGTTTTAGCCCTGAAAGTTCCATGTCGCAAGAAACTCTTCAGTCCTGGGCCAAGCAGCATGTTAGTCACTCCAGTAGTATCACTAGTGGCTAGCTCATGGCTGGCACTTAGTAGATGTTCAGTAAGTGACTGGAATTAAATGTCTCCTCTATCTTTTTCACAGAATTGATGTAAAGATCAAATTATATTTTGTGCAAGTAGTTTGAAAATAGTAAAAGCTGTACCAATAAAGTTGATATTGTTCTTACCATCAGTATTCTCTTGGAATTCATCTCTGAATTTGTGTAGGAATTAATTTGGTGTATAAATGTTTGATTACTCAGTGTTTCCAGTTTGTATCTGTTGTCTAAAGTGAAATACATGAGTACATGTTGTTTTCTAAACATATTTCTTCTTCCCAGAAGTAATGAGATGTGAATTAAAAATTGATCCTGTAGTCTTGTAGTTTTATGAGTTTTAGTTGTAACTGAGGGAGGAGCTGATTTCACATTTGAATGAATATGTGGATTCTGTTGTATTTGATTATTGTACATGTTTTATCTTCCGCTTAAAAGCCGTTTTATAGGACATCTTTTAATTATGATCTCAGTAGATCTAATAACCCTAACACTTGGAAAGTTTAGAATAATAAATGTAAAGATGCCTAAGTGGGCCCTATATGTATTTAGGAACTAACTGCTCTGTAAATTTCTCCAGGTATAGTAAGGTCCTGAGGAAAGCAGGTGGATTTTTCCAGGCAGCCCACCTCTGGGCAACCCTTCCTGTTTTTTTTTAAAGCAACTTCCCCACTATACCTTTTGTATTTGTGTTGACTGAGCAAATTCTCAGTCATATTTGCTTATTTGCTACTAACTATGTAGCTTAAATGTTGTATCAGTTATGTAAGTGCCTCTTCTAGAGATTCCCTTAACCATCAACATTATCTGCAGCTCTTTTTCTTTGGATACAATTGAGGATGGGTATGGAACTCTCTTCTAGATTTTCCAGTAGAGGCAGTTCCCACCTGCTGCCCCCCTCCCCCCCATTTATTGATTAGTTTCTGCTTGTTTCTTTTCTTGAACTATTTTAAAAATTTTCATTCTTAAATAAAACATCAGGGGAAGTCAGCACTCTCTTGCTAACCACAGTGTTTCTGATGTAACTAAAGAATGACAATGCAGCATGGTACTGTGTTGCAGGGTAATGCTGTCACTAAATGAGTGATTTTAAGAGTTTCCATGAGGTTGCCAGAAAGCTAGAGGACATGATTTTAGAAAGTACTGTATTAAGAATAGATGGTAGAGTTACTTGGTAGTCATACTCCCTTGGTCTTTGATCTTGTTGGATCCCCACAATCTAAGAAAGGTTGATTATGACCAGAGTCTGAATAGGTGCAATGTTTAAGGAAAGCCAAATACCTCTAGCGTAATTATGTTCACTGTGTCGAACCTATACTATAAAGTTTTGTGAACCAGGATTGTCTTTTTGGATTGAGGAGCATGTTTTTGAGAGTCTTGATTATTATTGGTATATAAAACTTCTCTTTTGTCTGTTGCTCATCTGGTGTGTGATCTTAGGTAGAGTTAATTTATATGATGAGAAACCCCAGGATAATTATGAGTCTGGGATACATGTATGCAAAATGTGAAAATATAGCTTTCCATTCTTCTCTAGATATTTCCCCAAAAAACTCCAAATTTAAAACAACCTGAATTCTTGACCAGACAGCTATACCTCAGAGGTATTGTGGGTTTGGATCCAGACCACCACATTAAGGGGATATCATAATAAAGCAAGTCATATGAATTTTTTGTTTTCCAGTGCATATGACTATACCATAGTCTCTTAATTGTGGAATAGCATCGTGTTTAAAAAACAATGTACATACCTTAATTTAAAAATACCTTATGGCTTAAAAATGCTAATGATCATTTGAGCCTTCAGTGAGTCATAATCTTTTTGCTGGTGAGGGTCTTGCCTTGATGTTGGTGGCTGCCCACTGATCAGCGTGGTGGTTGCTGAAGGTTGGGGTGGCGATGGCAATTTAAAATAAGACAACAGTGAAGTTTGCTACATTGATTGACCCTTTTTTAAATGTAAGATTTCTCTAGCAAATGATGCTGTTGGATAGTATTTTACCCACCATAGAACTTCTTTCAAAATTAGAGTCAGTCCTCTCAAACCCTGCTGCTGCTTTATCAGCTAAGTTTATGTCACTTTTTAAGTCCTTTGCTGTCATTTCAGCAGTGTTTATAGCATCTTCACCAGCAGTGGATTCCATCTCGAGAAACTACTTTTTTGCTCATCCATAAGAAGCAACTCTTCATTTGTTCACATTTGATCATGAGATTGAATCCATTCAGTCATATCTTCAGGCTCCACTTCTAATTATGGTTCTTTTGTTATTACCACCACATCTGCAGTGACTTCCTCCACTGAAGTCTTCTTTCTGAGTCACACATAAGGTCTTGGAGTCAGCTTCTTCTATACTCCTGTTAATGTTGCTGTTCTGACTTCTTCCTGTGAATCGGGAATGTTCTTAATGGCATCTAGAATGGTGAATTTTTTTCCAGAAGGTTTTCAATTTACTTTGCTCAGATTCATCAGAGAAATCACTATGGCAGCTATAGCCTTATAAGATGTATTTCATAAATAGTAACACTTGAAAGTCAAAATTACTCCTTGAGTCAGGGGCTACAGAATGAATGTGGTGTTAGCAGACATGGAAACAACATTAATCTACTTACACATTTTCATTAGAACTCTTGGGTGACTAGATGAATTGTCAGTGAACATTTTTTTTTTTTTTTAAGACAGGATCTCACTGTCACCCAGGCTGGAGTGCAGTGGCATGGTCTTGGCTCACGGCAGCCTCGACCTCCCAGGCTCAGGTGATCCCACCTCAGCCTCTCAAGTTTGGCGGGACTACAGGAATGCACCACCAAACCTTGGTTTTTTTTTTTTTTTTGTATTTTTTGTAGAGACTGGATTTTACTATGTTGCTCAGGCTAGTCTCAAATTCCTGAGCTCAAGTGATCCGCCCACCTCGACCTCCCAAAGTGCTAGGATTACAGATGTGAGCCACCATACCCAGCTGTTATTTTTAAAGAAATTATTTTTTCTGAGCAGTAGGTCTCAACAGTGAGCTTAAAATATTCAGTAACCCATCCTGTAAACTTATATGTTATCCTCCAGGCTTTGTTGTTTTATTTATAGAGCACAGGCAGAGTAGATTTAGCATAATTATTTACAGCCCTAGGATTTTCAAAATGGTAAATGAGCATTGGCTTCATTTTAAAGTCACCAGGTGGATTAGCTCCTAATAAAAGAGTCCACCTGTCCTTTGAAGTTTTGAAGCCAGGCATTGACTTCTCTCTACCTATATGACCTAGATAGCATCTTCTTCTTATAGAGGCTGTTTCGTCTGCATTGAAAATCTGTTGTTTAGCGTAGCCACCTTCATCAGTTATCTTAGCTGAATCTCTGGATTACTTGCTGCAGCTCCTATATCAGCAGTACTGCTTCACCTTGTACTTTTATGTAATGGAGATGAGTTCTTTTCTTGAACCTCATGAACTAACCTCTGCTAGCTTTAAACTTTTCTTTTGTAACTTTCTCACCTCTCTCAGCCTTTATCGAATTGAGAATTAGGGCCTTGCTCCAGATTAGGCTTTGACTCAAGGGAATGTTATGGCTAGTTTGATCTTCTATTCAGACCACTCAAATTTTCTTTCTGTTAGTAATAAGGCGATTTCATTTTCTTATGATTATGTGTTCACTGGAATAGCACTTTTAATATTTTTTTGAGAACTTTTCCTTTGTATTCACAATTTAGCTAACTCTTCAGTGCAAGAGGCCTAGCTCTTGGCCTTTTTTGGCTTTCGATATGCCTTCCTTGCTAAGTTCAATCATTTCTACCTTTTGATTTAAAATGAGAGATGTGCGACTGTTCTTTTCACTTGAAAACTTAGAGGCCATTAAAGGGTTATTAACTGGCCTAAATTTCAATATCGTTGTGTCCCAGAGAATAGGAAGGCCCAAGGAGAGAAAGAGACTGGGAACAGTCGGTTGGGGGAGCACTCAGAACACACACATCTATTTAAGTTCACTGTCTTATATGGATGCAGTTCTTGGCAGCTGAAAATAATTAGAATAGTAGCATTGGAAATCACTGATCACAGATACCATAACAGATGGAATAATAATATAAAAGTTTGAAGTATTGTGAGAGTAACCAAAATGTAACACAGAGACACTAAGTGAGCATATGCTGTTGGAAAAGTGGCACCAGTAGGCTTGTTTGGCTCAGGGTTGCCACAAACCTTCAACTTGTAAAAGTCACAATATCTGCAAAGTGCAGTAAAGCAAAATACAAGAAAAAGAGATATGCCTGTGCCTTATTTAGCAAACAGCACTTTTAAAAAGGGTTAGATGTCTCTAGCTTTTCTCTATTACTGTTGCAACTTCATGAGGAATCCAGCAGACTTATAAAAGTGAAGAAATACTGGATAAACTAAAACTTCATATTATTAACATTGAATTATAATAAAAAATAGTAACAATACATGCCAATGATTAATCTAGTACTTACTAATGACCAGGCACTAACATAGGATATTTAACATTTATTCTTTTTATTTAATACTTACAGCAATTCAGTGGAATAGATACAGAATCATTATTTCCTGATGAGGAAACTGTGTCTTACAGCTGTATCAAGGACTCACAGCAATGAGAGTGGAACTAGGATTTTTGAAGAGAAACTTAGGAATGTCTGGCTCAAGCCCTCTTCTGAGATCATGATTCAGATTTTGGGATTATGTCAGTTAAATGTCTTTGGTGTTTGTAGAGTAACCTCTCCCCTTCTGATCAGTCTTATCAGAGGGAGAACTTGATTGGCTCAGAATAGATCATTCTGTTCAGAGATATGAGGTTCTGGCAAGGTCCTAACTGCTCTGTAAGTTGTCTTTTCCCACTACTTGAGGAGCAATTAAGAGCAAGTGACTACCCCTTTTGGATTACTGTTGCTTTGGTTTTACCCATTTTGTTAACTGTTTCTATTTACACAAAAATAAGGCAAAAACGTATTTTCTAACAGGCTCAAACATGCTTCCAGAAATATTAATTTGTAGAATATTTATGAAAAGTCTGTTCAATTAATGAGTTTTGAAATATGTACAGATTTGGAACCTAGATAAAGTGCTATATGGAATCTTACTTTTGCTTTCCATGTAGCCGTTAACTAATACTTGGTGCATAAATCTACAGCTATGCCTTTAAATACAGTTGACTTTTGAACAACATGGGTTTGAACGATGTGAGTTCACTTATAACATCCTTTCTTCAAACATGGATGGAAAACACAGTATGTGGAGGGCTGATTTTGTATATGTACGTGTGTCAGCGTTGACTGTGGGACTTGAGTGAGTACGGATTTGATCATGCATTGGCGGTTGTAGAACTATTACTGTGTATATACTGAGGGAGATTATAATGTATATTTTTAAGAATCTTAATTCTATTTCGTATTTATTTTAAACATTTCTAACGAGTTTTTTGAAGATAGCCAGCTATCCACATTTCTTCTACCATGATTTTTTTTCTCTCTTGGAGTAGTCTACCTGAAATTGTCTTTTCCCCTACCTTCACTGTGGGGTAGCAAAACTCTGGAAATGAGAAACAAACATGGATGAGAATTTCTCAGAGCCTTAGAGTATTTTTTGTCTCTATAGAAACAGGAGTGTTGGCCGGGCATAGTGGCTCATGCCTGTAATCTCAGCGCTTTGGGAGGCTGAGGCAGGCAGATCACTTGAGGTCAGGAGTTTGAGACCAGCTTGGCCAACATAGTGAAACCCCATCTCCACTAAAAACACAAAAATTAGCCAGGACTGGTGGCATTTGCCTGAAATCCCAGCTACTTGGGAGGCTGAGGCAGGAGAATTGCTTGAACCTGGGAGGTAAGCAGAAGGTTTGTGGCCAAGCATTTAGAGGTTGCAGTGAGCTGTGATCATGCCACTGCACTCTAGCCTTGGCAACAGAGCGAGACTCTGTCTCAAAAAAAAAAAAAAAAAAAGAAGTAGTGTTTTCTCCTCACAAAAAATAGCCTCAAAAGCCTTTTCTCCCAAGTGATGCTGTCTTTTTTACTTTTTGTTCTTATTTCCCAACCAAGAATGCTGAGTATAGAGGAGTAACTACCCAGAGATCCTCTCTTGTCCAATAAGGACCAGTGTAGTTTGGCTGGCCTGGCCTGAGATTCTAGTATGTGAAGCTAGTGTTCAGAGAGTGACTATCTTAAGTTAGAGTGTTTCAAAGGGGGAATGCTTGTGGGATAAAAGTTTATAACCAAGTCACCAGTTCTAGATAAGTGGTTGAGATGTGCTGCAAAACTGTGAAAATAAGGAGTAGCCACTGGGGCAAACTGAAAGTGTCCTAGAGAATTCCAGAACAGAATATCATGGCCATTTGTCTAGTTGAGCTTAATTCAACAAAGGGACTTTTGAAATAAGAGTCGTCAGAAGTCTATGAAAACCAATAAGATGATTGTAGGAATATTATTAGTATAGCACTTTGCACTTTACAAAATATGCTTTCACATGCATTTTTTGTTTGCTCCTTTGTTTGCATAACTTTGTAGGAGTTATGGTTTATCCCCATTTTATAGATAAAGAAGGCAAATGACAGTATCATATTCAAGCCCTGAAAGCCCAGTTAGGTTGCATTCTGGGTGTTTTTGCAGGGAGAAGAGTAGTAGAACTCAAATGAAAATAACATTTTGTAGGTAGAAGAGAGTAGAAATAGAGCCACTGCATTTGAGAGTATTTTGAATAGAAAAGCTTCGGTAGAGTTCCCTAAATTATTATTTCATCTCTTCTTAGTGCTTTAACTTTTTTTGATGAGGGCATTAAAAAATTTTGAACGTCCCCTCTGTCTATAAAAAAAAAAATTACTGATAAGATCATTATTTGACTTACAAGCTAGTCATTTTTCACTCATGTTTTTGTTTGTGGCCAAGCATTTAAAAGTAATATCACATAGCTTCAGTAATCTTTGCAATGCTGTGTGTGCGCGCGCGCATGTCTGTGTGTGCACGTGTGTGTGTGTGTGTGTGTGTGTGTGTATGAGAGTGTTTGATTGCTTCAGTCTTACAAAGCTTTTATTTATTGCAAACTATGGTAATGAATGCAGTGATTAAAAAACTGGTGTTTAAATGTATCTATACTACATTTGGTAGGGTCTCCATTTTGTATATTTGTGAGTATGAATGAGAAAGCAAAATCTGCCTTGGGAATTTTATAATGACTATGAGAGAGATCCTGCTACAGGTAGTTATTAAAACATCCCCCTGAAGTGTTTTAAGATGAACAATTGTGTCTCTGTGTCTGACCTCCCCCTGAAGCCTGTTTTTTAAGAAATCTTCAATACCCCAAACCATTTACTTATTAAAAATTTTTAAATACATTTCTACTACTGACTTTTAATTTGTACAGTACATCTTCCAAATAACTCAAGTGATTTTATAAGTATTATTTGATGAATCTACCCCTTTCTTCCAAAATGGAGAAAATGTGTAATGATGATTTAGCTATTTGCTGCCTGTTTTTAGGAAAGGGTGAAAAACATATAGAGAGATATGGGAAGGAAAAGATAGGGGAATTGTGGCTGGTAAACAAGCAGAATTCTGTTTTTTCCTATAGAAAAATCTGTTGTCATGAAATTCAAGATTTATACTAGGAAGGAGAAAAACGATTAGTAAGATCCATGGGAAAGGGGAGGGCTCTTCTCTGATATGAAAATAACCATTCTAAAACTACTTTAATGGGTGTTTACTATGAAGTTTAGTTAAAAAAAGTGGGGTTACTTATTTGCATGTAGTAAGCATTTTGTGATGGTGTGTTAGAAATTTTCTAAAAAAAACAGCTTGACTTAAAGCCAAGAAAAATAATTGAAGCTAAAGTTTTTTTTTTTTAGCATTTACTCTATGCTAGGAATTGTGGAATTATGTTATCATCCTAAATTACTTTGATTGTCAACATCACCTTAACTTTCTAAGCCTATATATTACCTTCATTTAACAGATGAAGTAGACTTACAGAGGTCAAATAACTTGCTCTTCCTTATATGGCTAGAGCTGGGAATTCATACTACTTCTGCTTTCAAACAGTTGTTCTTGTGCTTATTCACTGTTGTTCACTAGGTTTACTATTTCCCCCCCCCCTTGGAAGAGCAGGAAGACTAGTTCCAGAGCCTGAATACCCTCTAGTACTAATGCGTTTATATTAGTCAGCTATTGCCACAGTAGAATAGTGCTGCATAGTAAACCATTTCAAAACTCAGTGGCACACACCAAAAGTATTTACTGCTCACAGAGACATCTGTGTGTCAGCTGGGCCTCTTCTGATCTACGCTGGGCTTCTTGGGTTTGTCTTCAAGTTGGGTGTTGAGATCAGCTCTGTTCCTGTCTCTTTCATCCTCCTTGAATCAGCCCCTACTGAAAGCAGGTTTTTCTTAGACAAAAGGAAAACAAGCCAAACTTTCTCAGCAAATTTAAGTTCTCTGCTAAATTGCCAGTATTTCTTTGGCCAAAGCAAATCATGTGTCTAAGCTCAAAGTCAAGGGCAAGGAGGAATATTAGTTTTAAATGTGTGAGTCTGCCCACAGTGCCTCACTCCTGTAAGCCCAGCACTTTGGGAGGCCAAGGCAGGTGCATCATTTGAGGTCAGGAGTTTGACAACGGCCTGGCCAACATGGTAAAACCCCATCTCTACTAAAAATACAAAAATTAACTGGCGGTAATGGTGCCCACCTATAATCCTAGTTACTTGGGAGGCTGAGGCAGGAGAATCTCTCAGCTCACTGCAACCTCCGCCCCTGGGTTCAAGCAGTGAGCTGAGATCAGTGAGCTGAGATTACACCACTGCACTCTAGTCTGGGAGACAAAGTGAGACCCTGTCTCGAATGAATGAATGAATGAATGAATGAAATGAAATGAAATGAAATGTGTGGCTACAAACAAAACCATGCCTGAAAGATGATTAATTCATGAATAAAATAAGGATCTCATCAATTAAAAAAAAGGCAGGAGGGGCCTCAAAATTTTTAAAAGCTCTCATCAAAAATCATATTATATGTAATATATTTGTGTGTTCAGTTACATGATAGGGAGTGATGAAATAATAATTTCCTGTATGGTGAGAGTGGGAGAAAAGACTATCTGAATAATAGAAACTGCCAAAATCTTGATGGACCTTATAAAGAAAATACAACTGATAAAGAGCATTCTTTTTTGTTTAATGTTTTGGGTGGCTTCTCAAAAAACTGTAAGTAAATCATGTCTGTGAAAGAAACTGTTTAGATTTTTATATCTTAAATACCTGGAGACTAAACAATATTACTTGGTACTGTGCAGAGCTCTAGAAGTCTTTTCAAAGAATATCATTTTTTATTCTGGCCTACTGGTATATACTTTCCATCTTTTTCAATAACTGGGATGAGGAAAGGGCATGTTAATGGTATCTAATGGGTTTCCTTTTTTTGGTCATTAGTGTCTGTAATGATAAAGAATTAATATAACGTTCAATGGAGTAGTTAGGAGAATTATTTTTACTTACACCTCAATTTAAATCCTAATCAAATTGGGTGGGGCTGTTAACTCTTTGAATTCATTAACTTGGTTCATTAAAATCTAAGTCTTGGCATTGCTTACTTTTTTCAGATTTTTGTTATTGCCTGACAGGAACCATTGCTTCTAGCTCATTTATGTGGATAAGAGTATTGACACAGGGCCTGAGAGAAATTTGTTTTGACCAACAAGAGAACAGACTCTGAGGGGCTGATACCAACATTATTGTTGTGATATTAGTCAGGTAATAATAGAAAGCTTTGTTGTATTACTGAAGATATTTATTGACTTTATTTCTTTAGATTTGATTGTGTGGAGGACTAGGGGAGTAAACAACTCATTAAAGTAGTTTTAGAATGGTTGTTTTCATATCAGAAAAGAGCCCTCCCCTTTCCCATGGATCTTACTAATGGCATTTCTGTTTCCTGTTAATAAATCCTTGAATTTTCATGACAACAGATTTTTCTATAGGAAAAACAATTCTGCTTAACAGGCACAATTCCCTTATCTTTTTCTTCCCATATGTCTCTGTATGTATTTCACCCCTTCCCCAAAAAAGGAAGAAAGAATAAAAGGTGTTAAGTATTCTAAAATTTGAACTCTTCTCAGGAGAAACAGAAATGATACTTCTTAACTCTTCCAGGTAAAAAGGAAGAATAATTTCTAATCTTTTGAATATTGTGTTGTTTTGTTATCACTTTCTCTCCTTTCCCTTTCCCCTTGAAATTTTTTTTTTTTTTTTGAGATGGAATCTCACCCTGTCCCCCCAGGCTGAAGTACAGTGGTGTGATCTCAGATCATTGCAACCTCCACTTCATGGGTCTGAGCAATTCTCGTGCCTCATCCTCCCTAGTAGCTGGGATTACAGGCGCTGCCAGCATCTACCTAATTTTTATGTTTTTAGTAGAGATGGGGTTTCACCATGTTAGCCAGGCTAGTCCCAAACTCCTGGCCTCAAGTGATATGCCTGCCTCCTCCACCTCCCAAAGTGCTGGGATTACAGGGGTGAGGCACCTCACGTGGCCTTAAATAATGTTTTTAAAAAATTATAGTGGGTTAATGTTTTGTGGTGAGAATTAAATTATTCCCATTTTGAAACTGCTATAGACATCTTAGGGTGTTACAAAGCCAAGACTTGAAGTAACTGCTCTGGGCCACTAAGTAAGATGTCATTGAAGATGTTAACATTTAAAGATAGGTACACCAAAACTACTGTTCTCATAGATGTTTATATTCATGTCTCTCTGAATGACATGCATTTTTTGTCATAACAGTGCACCTTGGTACCCATGTTGTCTTTGGCTCAGCATTTCAAAGATTGATGGTCCAAGATGTCTTCCTTCAAGGATCTTTTGGATATAGTGGGAGATTTACACTCTGGGGTGTCAAGGAGTACGTCATATACATCTATATTATAATAATTGATAATTATGGCCCAAGTCAACCTGTTTCTACCTTTGCTACTCTTTGTAGCGATGTTTCTTTTAAGTTAGCAAGAGTGTTGTACTTTAAAAGGATGACTCAACTTCATTATGTCAGAGCCAGTGTTCGTCTTACTCAGCACTGTATTCTTAGCACCTTGAAAACTAAATAGAACATAGAAGGATAAATGAATGAATGTTGCTATAAAACATATGAGATCTTCCCTTATTATGAGTCTCTATCTATACTTCTAACATATTTTATTGAATCTGTCTCTATAATCAGGAATTTAAATGTGGGAACACAAGCTGCAGTGGTTTTCTATAAAGCATATTTTAAAAGTTTATTCTAGAAAAATTTATGCTCAAATTTTACTTATAAATTCTCTGTTAAGAAACTTTCTTCTCAGAATTTTGCCTGTGGAATGAACATATGTTTGTTTTAATTCATAAATGAAACTTCTGTAGGCTTATATTACATGGAAAAAGACAAGGAGAGAAGATTAATGAGCAAACGCAAATTACAGAGAAGCGGGAGACATCTATCATATGTTGAACTATAGCTTTATTATTAACTGCCAGGGTTATTACACTGATAGCTGCTCTTTTTTTAATTTTTAACAAGATTGTACTTGATTTTCCAAATAAATTGTTTTTGTTATTCATGAAAATATTTGTTTTTTAAATATTAAGAATACTTTTTATGCTTCCAAACTGTTTATACACTTATTTAAACATGTATAAAATTATAAAAGTGTTTATGATTTGAAAAAGAATGCTTTTGTATTGCATTTTAGCTTTTAATTATAGCCAGTATTTTTTTTTCAGTGTTGTATACTTTGTGGCACAGAATTAGATTTCTGTTTTTTAAAAGCACATAGATAGCTATGCTTATAAAAATGATGTCAGATATTGGTGATCCCAGGATATATGTAAGTTTTTTCTTTGATGGCTGACAATTTACATTGAAAAATTGTTTTAGAATATAAATTTATTTTATTAAATTTAAATTTGATAAATTTAAATTTATTTAAATGAATATAAATTTAAATGCATTTGTTTTAATAGCATATTTTATCTTGTTTTCTAATTGCAGAGAAGGGGCAAAAGCTAAGTTTGTATGGAATTTAAATTCACTTGGATATAGTATTTAAGCATATTAGTATTTATAAAAAAAGATAGATGCACTAAAGTTCTCCCATTAAGGTTTTAAGATTATCGATTGAAAAAGAGTTTGAAAATATCTTTTTGTCCCTATTTCTCCCTATATAGCATTCTTGAAGTTTCTCCAAATTAGATTTTAAATGCCAATTAGGAGGTTGAGTATACTAAAATAAAAGCAAATGCAACCAAAATGGCCTCACCTTATGGCTAGTTAGGCTTTTGAGAGAATAAGCGGAACCTTTGCTCTGAGCATGGCTTTGAGAAAGATATTCAACTTAATGAACACATTAATTAGAACCATAACTATTTATAAGATAATTAGAAACGAAGCTTGGTAAACTGAGCTTTTCCTGCAATTAATGGAGGATTAATTACTGGAGGTAATGAAGTGGATTTTTAAATGCATTAAGGTGAAGTACAGAGATGAGCAAGGCTTTGTGATAGTTGCATAATTATTTCAGGCTGTTTGAGCATAGCTCATATGAGATCGTTAATAAGCATCATTGCATCGTTATATGTGCACTTAAAAAGACTTACCACCAAAATGACTGCCTAATTATTTCTAATTGGCAGGACTCTGTGTAGTCATTGAGCTGTTTGTAGCCATTTTAAGGTTCATTTAACTATCCTTGGGGCCATGTGATAGATGGAAAAAGCTTCAACTGCATGCTGGCCTTGGCTGGCGCCGTTAATCAATTTTGGTGGGCTTCAGTTTAAATGCATTTTCTTGTGCAGAGGTCAAAACCTGAAGTAGTCCAAGCAGAGTTTTGCTTTTTGAAGCCACTTGACTGTATTCATTAGCAATTAGTAAAATAATTGTGTCTGTCACTATATTTGGATTTCCATATGACTTGGTATTCTTTTATCACTGTCTCTTCTTATTCCATATTTGCTCCACTGGAAACAAAATATTCTTCCAACAAACCCTTTTAGCGACTTCAGTGTAGTGGCATATGTTTCCATATACTACCTTTCTTCATTCATTTATTAGCTTAAACAGTGTAGAACATTTCAACACAATCATCTAATTTGCTTCTGATTGATTGCTGGTGAAAGTTTCTACCCAAGGACAACATTTTAGGGCTTTTAAGGACATCTCTAAGGAATTAGTCATTAAGCATTAAGAGAGGAAGTAAGAAGTAGTCAAATCCAATTCTGACATTTACCAGAGTTTTGTATTTAGAAGCATCTATATCTAAGATGTTGAAAGCTATATATATATATATTTTGTATCTATCCCCACAAGGACACATGATAACAGGCAAATTGTGTGATGGGGATAAGCTGTGTAATGTCTACATTTATTTTTAAAACTTTCTTATATAAGTATATTAGTAATGTAGTGCTATTATCGAATTAATTTAAAAATCTTTGTCAACTTTAAATAGTATATCATTCTTTATAATTGATATAAATTATACTATATGATATCAGATTTAATGTGACATCTCATTAGTTAAGCATCTGTAAAGGTTTTCAATGAGCTTGTTGTCTTGTTACATATAATCATAACCATCTGTGGGGAGGTTGTCAAGGTATATATGCCATTAGAGTGGTTTAAGAAAACAGAGGTGAAGCAAATTGTAGGCTAATAAAATAACAGTCAGTTATGCCCTTTTGTTATGAAAAATGTGGTTCTAATCATTTCCTTAATGTTAATGCTTAAGGTTAAAATTATTTATGCGGAATATTTTAAGGTATTGCCAACTTTATTGAAACTAGATGTGTGTATTTAGTTCCCTTAGCAGTTTCATTATTCAAGAATTTGGGGGCTTAAATGTCAATCAGGCAATGCATATTTCTCAGGAACTGACTTAATTACTGTGGACTTTAGTCTATTGTTTCAATATTTAGAAACAAATGGATTGAACTATTTAATCTCTCAAATCAATCAACTTGTTCCCTGCTAGAATTATGAATTTCCTTTTGCTTTTTGATAATACCCTTTGAGAATTTTGAACACATATTTATAGAGAAAGAGGCAACAAACTAATACGTGAATTGCTTGTTTATAGTAAGTGTCTGAACTTCTACAAACTTAGCATCTTAATCGATTTTTTTTTTTGTCTTTGGTTATTGGGAAATGCTAGTCTTGTTTTTAAGGCTTAGAATAAAAGAAAACAACTTAGTGGTTAGGATAGAATTTCCTTTTTTTGTAGTCAGCAACGTACATTCTGTTCATTGATCAAGTTGTCATAATTGTTTTATTCTTTGAGGCTGTAAACTGGATTTTAAAGTTTAGATGTTTGAATTAGGGTCTGTTTTATTTGTGTGGTAATATATTTTCTTCTCTTCTCTCTCTCTCTTGTTTTTTTTTTTTTTGAGATGGGATCTTACTCTGTCACCCAAGCTGGAGTGCGATCTTGGCTCACTGCAACCTCTGCCTCCCAGGCTCAAGGGATTCTCCCATCTCAGCTTCTGAGGCTTCTGAGTAGGTGGGACCAGAGGCACATGCCACCACGCTGAGCTAAATTTTATATATTTTGTAGAGACAGGGTTTCGCCATGTTGCCTAGGCTGGTCTCGAACTCCTGGGCTCAAGTGATCTGCCCACCTTGGCCTCCCAAAGGGCTGGTATTACAGGCATGAGCCACTGTGCCCAGCTATATATTCTAAATTTAGTTTTAGGTGGTTATTTTAGGGAATTGTGGTTGTGAGGCACTTTTTGCTAAACTTAAATGTGCAAAATGTTAATATTTCACTCAAGTAAATCCTTTTTATTTTTCATAAGTTTGTGCAGAAAGTATGAAGATGTTGCTAGAAAATGGGGCAGTGTTCTAGAAAAATGGGGCAGTATTTTAATGCTATTTTGTTGGCTTTAATCTGTATATTTACACTGGGAAATTATTGGATGTATTAATATGTGCTAGTTATAACTAGAGGGAAAATCTTACTCTAGGATTCCTGTATACTTCAGTTTCTTCAAGCATATGGACATAATCAAGCCATGCACATTGGGGCTTGGCTTCGCTTGCTGTTTTTTGGAGCTGTGGTACAACTATGTCAAGAACCTCTGGTGAGCCTACTTGAAGAAACTAGGGAGCAAAGGTGAGACATTCTAGCTGAGTCCTCTAAAGCAGTCAGTCTACCTATCATCCGACTTGTAAGGGACGGAGGGTATCCTAGACCTTGGTTTAGCAAAGATGACCTGTTTTACTGCCTGTTTTTGTAAATAAAATTTTATTGAAACACAGCTTCACTAATTTGTTTATGTATTATCTGTGGCTTTCCTCTACAATAGTGGTGTTGGGTAGTTGCTACAGAGACCTCATTCCCCTGCTCCCCCACTGCAAGCCTAACATTTTTATTGTCTAGCCCTTTAAGGAAGAGTTTGTTAACTATTACTGTCCTTGATTATCCAGCTTCTCCCACCATCAAGTGACTCAGCTGATCCAGCTCACCACAAGAATTAGTCATGCCTGCTGAGCCTGGATGAACCTCCAGTTGATCTAGAGAATTGTGTGAAATAATAAATGTTTGCTGTTTTAAGCTTTAAAGTTTTGGGGCAGTTTATTATGCAACAAAAATGAACTGATGTCACATTGAAGCATATGTATCAGTAGGAGAATAAGAGTGGTTTTTCCATGTGATTTGTTTAGTCACTCTCATTTTGACATATTAAAACATCTCAGCGGTTTTTCATTTATTCTTCTTATAGTTTTTTAAAAAACACTTTGATAAAGTTTTTGTTATAAATTCTATTTTATTAAGTTGGTGGACATAGTTGAGAAGGGTTTATTTTGTTACTATTTGTTAAGATTATAATTTTTGCAATTTTAGTTATAATTTTTGGCACAAGTGCCTCAGGGATTATTTGGATAATAATGATACTTGGTTTCCTGGCTATAGAACTAGTAGCGAGTTTATTAATTAGTGTTGGAGAATATAACAAATAGTGTTGCTTAAAATCATTTTGGGGGTGCTGTATTGGGTTTCTTGTAATAGCTAAGGTAGCCGTTTGATTTGGGAAATTACAATGAAATTTTAAGCCCCCCAACCAATCAAACAGACCCCCTTTGGGCCAATGGGACCCTAGAGAAACTTTGAAAACTGAGTTGCCAGCCTTCACAAGATGGGATGGGAGGTTGGACCCACCTCGTCCCCTCTTCCTGTAACAATCATTAGACTTCCTTCCCTAAGAGTTAAATAGAAACCAGCCCTTTGGAAAGACTTGCTCCACCCCTGATATCAGTGTGATGCTGCACTTCTCTTTTTTGGTTTTCACAAAACAACCAACTAGCATTTCTTTCAGTAAGAGACCACCAACCATAGAGTATGTGCAATCAGGGTTTTTGTGTCCTCTGCTTCACCTTTTGACATGAGAGGGATGAAAACTCAAAGGATTATGCTAACCTTCTGTTTTTGAACTTGAGTCCCAGGGATGGGCATGAAACTGAATTGCACATGTGCATGTTTCTCCTTTCACAAATATTAATGACTCCTGATATAGTTTACTGATTGTGTATATTTGGCTACCTCCTTCAGCATAAATCCTGATCTTGTTCTTCCCACCCTGGAAGTGTTTGCTTCGGTCTTCTGGCCAGAGGCTACATCTCCTAACCTGTTGGAATGCTGCAGAGTGCAACCCTTTATGAGAAATAAAGCTCTTCTTTCTACTTTCCAAATTTATGAACCTCATCATTCTTCAGTTGACAGATTATATTTTCTTTAAACTTCTCCTAGAGTACAATTATTGCTGCCTTATTTGTTTTGATTGCCTGTTTTTCTTTGTGAGAAGATTCAGAATTTGCATTCTGAAAGAAATCTTGGCCCTAGCCTCAGCTGCTTCTCTTGGCTCACCTAATGAATGGGGTAGGTTATTTATTCTGTTCAGACTTTGGTCTTTTTTATTAAGATCCTCAGTTTCTACAAGAGGGTAATTTTTCTAGCCTTCTCTGGGTTGACTGTAACAGTATATGTCTCTGTACTGCAGTGGCCACATAAAATAGTTGCCTACCAGGTACTTGTCAGGGAACATAATCTTACTGTTATGTAGAACCTTTCAAAACTCTGCCAAGAAGAATATTTATGCTGGAATGCTTGAGGGATATATAGCATATATATTTCTCTTTTAGTTTAAAATTAATCCCTTATTTAAGCCCAAGTCTTACATCTGGACTTACTATATTGATCTTCTTTAGAATTGATTTTATGGAATTGTCTTTTGTCGTTTAGTGAAGTTATTGGAAATTGCCCTATAAAATTCATTGAAGGGTTTAATAATAAAATCTTAAGGTCAGGGTTAGTTGTACCTAATTTGGTTATCTGGCTTATTTTTATTCTATGAACATTATGATCTTGCTTCTTTTGAGGCAGCTGTTGCAAAACTTGAAGCCAGATTTTTTGTTAAATTCTAACAAATATAAGGGTCTTATGTCTTCTTTTATATATTAACCTCTTTCTGGTCTGCCTTATTTTTTTTTTCTTTTGCTCTTCCTTGTTCTCCCTTTAACCATTTTAATCTTTATTGTATAGTATATATGTTTCTAGAATAATGTTGTGAGGGTTTAAATAAGAAAGCATACATGTGAAGTCCTTGGACCTTTGGTGCTTGAAAAGACAGAATAAATCCACTCAGCCCATTTTCCCCACTAATTACAACTAAAAATGCTGGACAGAATACTAAAAGCAACTACTTTATAGCTTGAAAACAATAGCAAGCAGATGGGGAGGATACTCAAAACTTGAAGAAGTGTCTCATATGTACTGAGTTGCTCATTTTTATTTACTCTTTACTGTCCAGAATTTGACTCAGAGTAGTCCCACTTGTAGAATTGCACAGTGGGCAAGGGAAGCAAAAACTCTCAGAGAAAACCCCATATTTCTAGCTAGCCTATGGGGAAAGGAGATCCTGCAAGCCAGAGTGTGTAGGGGCAATTCTGTTTTTTTGTATTTTTTCTTCATTTTTCCCTTTTTTTCTCCCCCTGGCTGCCCTCTGAAGGCAGCCCCAAAAATGGAATGTGAGCCCTTATTCATTTTTCCTCTCTCTATTCTTTCACTGCTTTGCCCCAAGAACCACTGCATGATGGCAGCACGGGTAGCTCAAAATCCCAAGAACACCCCATCTTTTTTTTGCCAGCGATCTGGGAATAGTTGCTCATGGGAGCCAGAATTTAGGAGTAATCCCAGCAAGGGGAGAACCACAGAAAGAGATTCTCGTCGTCTGTATATGATTGGCACAAGACCTGGACTCACCCTTACACTGCATATGAGTGGAGAGATTCAAAGGAGTATAACAAAAGCTTTGGAAACCGAACTGACATTGGAACTATGACCCACAGAATGTGAGATAGAACTTTTGGTCTAAACCAAACTGGGCTAATTGCTTGCTAAAATAAACAACAAAATCAACATTCTACAGAGCATTTTGCTAGGATACAGTCTTACAACATGATAATCAAAAGGTGCACTATATAATCGAAAAGTACTTAGCATACAAATAAGGAGGAAAATGTGACCAATATTTAAGGGAAAAGACAATCAACAGATGGCAACTCCAAGATGAGCTGGATATTGGAACTATTAGATGAAGACTTTAAAGGAGCTGCTACAACTGTGTCCTCCAGGGTAAAGGTAAACCCTTCTGAAATGAATAGAAAGATAGAACTTTTTAGTAGAGAAATAGAAACGGTAAAAAAAGAACCAAGTAGAAACTTTGGCACTGAAAAATACAATATCTAAAATAAAAATACGACGAGTGGGCTCAATATCAGACTGGATATGACAAAGGAAGGAGTAAACCTGAAGATAGATAAATGGCCCAGTGTGGTGGTTCACATCTGTAATCCCAGCAATTTGGGAGGCTGAGGCAGGAGGAGTGCTTGAGGCCAGGAGTTCAAGACAAGCCTGAACAACATAGACAGACCCTAGATTTACCAAAAATAAAAAAAAATTCAGCCAGGCGTGGTGGTGCGTGCCTGTAGTCCTAGCTACTCAAGAGGCTGAGGTGAGAGAATCACATGAAGCCTGGAAGGTCAAGACATCAGTAAACCATGGTCATGCCACTATACTCCAGCCTGGGCCAACAGAGCAAAGCTATGTCTCTTTCAAAACAGCAACAACAATAACAATATGTAAATGAAATAATTCAATCTGAAGAACAATGAAAAAAAAATTTAAAAACAGTGAAGGAAAACTCAGGAATATGTGAGACAGTAACAAAATACCTTCTTATATGTGTGTAATTAAAGTTCCAGAACAAGAAAAGAATCTTGTAGAAAACATTTGAAGGAGTAATGGCCAAAAATTTTCTAAATTTAATAAAGTTATACATTTTTAGATTTAAGAAACTCAGTGAATCCCAAACAGGATAAACTGAAAGAAAACCATGCCCAGACATATTATAATCAAACTGCTAAAAAACATAAAGGATAATTATTTTAACTGTTCGCAATTTTACCATTAAATGAAATGTTTATCTTTTTGACATTTTTGTATTCTGCTTTGCTACTCAGATATGCATTAATATACTTCCTCTTGTGCATAACTGGGAATAGTTAAAAATAAGGAAAACAGTGTTTTGTTTTTGTGCAATTATGAAGATAATTTTTTAAAGAACTGCTTTGACATACTGTGTTGAAACATTAAAGAGAAAAATATGTTAGCACATCTCTCCTCCAAACTTACGCAGAGTCATCCTGACAGTTGATTTAGTTGACCCCTCTAGGTTAAAAAGGTTAGCTAGCATATGTTTCTTCACATTTTCACCAGGGAATGTTTTCTTTTTGTCCATTGAAATGTTTCTAAAATTAAACATGGTTACTCACATCTCATTGTCTTTTAGAATGTTTAATCTATTTTTTAATATTAGAAGTGGCTAGTAGCCTTTATTTAAAAATTCATTGTTAATTATTTTAACTCTCTGAGCTTAACATTTAAGTAAGTTTAGGTTCTGCCCAATTTAGTAATGAAATAAATGTTGCTTCAGTAATTGGTTGTGAAAACTTTTCATCCGAATTTGTGCTAATCATTTACTTAGCATAGAAACTAGATTTTTTAAATCCCTTTTGTAAGAACCTTGAGGTTGACTTAGGATATGTGGTTTTTTAAAAGACCCTTGTTTCAGTTTTAACAGTTGATGTGTATCTATCTAATTTATCTATAATAGTTACTGATTTGAATAATTAAGTTTTTGCCCACTGATTTATATATGATTATTTATATATACACACATAAATTATAAATCATAGGCTTCATAGGTAATATGACAAGATTAACCTTGTTTATAATATATATATAAATTTAAATATAAAGGATTTATATATAATACTTTTATTGAACTTTTATTCATATAAAGTATATATTTTAAAGGATTTATATATAATTATAAAGCATATTTATATATATTTAAACATAGACAGAGTCTGTGATTATTTACGTATTTATGAAATAATCATTGATTGGTGGGGCTGGATCAGGTGGACCATTTGCTCATAACTCAGTTTTTCAGTGTCTATTGACTTTTCCTAGCTGTATAGAATCTTATATTTTTAACTAAGTCAGTACATGCTTTGCATTTAACACTAATTTGAAATATATTCATTTTTAACAAAAACACATTTTGTTATCAAAATCTAAATCTTACCGATATTTTAAGGTTAACTTCAAGTCTTGTGTTCTCTGTAAAGCCTTCCCTAGTTTTTTTCTTTCTTCTTAGATTTTACATATATATATATATGTATATATATATATATATATGTATGTATATGTCATGGAATATACATTAAGAATGACCAAGAAAGTCAAACAAAAATTTGCTGTATGAACCAGCAGTTCCACTCTTAGAGAAATATATGAAAACATTATCCACACAAAGATTTGCACATGAATATTCTCAGCAGCATTATTTATAATAACCTAAAGGTGGAAACAAATGCTCATCAACTGATGAACAAATAAACAAAATGTGGTATATCTGTACCATGGAATATTCATCATTAAAAAGGAACAACCCACTGATGAATGCTATGACATGAATGGACTTGAAAAATTATGAAAAGTGAAAGAAGCCAGGTACAAGAGACCACATACCATACCATTCTATTTATATAAAATATTCAGAAAAGACCAATCTATAAAGAAAGAAAATAATGATTGCCTAGGGTTGGGTTGGGGGATGGGATTAATAGTATATGAATATGAGAGATTTTCTTTGGGTGACGAAATGCCCCTAAATTGATTTACTGTGGTCATACACCTTAGTAAATTCACTAAAAAGTCATTGAGTTTTACATATAAAATGGGTGAATTTTATGGTATGTAAAATATATCTCAACAAAATTATTTAAAAAAAAAGATTCAAGATAATATATTTTGTCTCACTATTGAAATTGTAGCCACTCTAAGACCTGCCTTAATGCTTGGCATTTGATAGGTGTGCTTAATGAATTGTTGAGAAATGCCGAGTGTATGATAAAATTATATTGTTTGCTAAGAACAGCAGCAAGGAAAACTTAACGGGCCCCCTGTCCAGTGGAAAACTGCTTGGGGCATTCTAAAGTAGCAAAACAGTATATGTATATCATAGGCTGGTTAAAATAATTCTTTGAGCAAGGGATATGTGACCCTGCCCCCATGGCTCCCTCTTGGAGAGTCCTTTCTAGTTTGTCCATTATCAGTGTTAAGCAAGCACCAGCTGCCTAACTAGTTTATCTTGGTTCTGTGAGAAAACACAGAACACCTGTTTGTTAATAATAATCACCTGTTCAGAGAGAATAACTACGTGGGTCAGAGTCTGCTCAAGGCCCTCAGCCCGGAATGCTGTAAGCCCTCTGAGACTCTCAGCTTGGAAGGCTGTTGGCCCCAGGATTGTCCCACTTTGCTGTTCTATCTGGGGGTCTGCTTCTTAATTCCTTCAGCGCCGCCTGGGTGAGGGTCCCTGTGGCCAAGCTGGTCCCGGTAATGAATGATTTAATTTTTAATGAGTTGAGCTTTCAAAATTAAATAGAGTCTAATACCTAGGAAAGTTTTTTAGAGAGACAAGTCCCAAACCAAAAAGTAAGCTAGACAAAATTATTTATTTATTTAAAACTTTTTATTCAAGTATTAAATAATGAATAAAAATGTAGAAATGATAAATGTTTGGCTCAATGAATTACTGTATTATAGAATTAACATTTTTGTGTAAATACTACTGAGGTCAGGAAATAGAATGTTAAGAATACCCTTGAATCCCTGCTTATACCCCTCACAGTCATTATTATCTCCCAGTTCTCCAAATATAACATTATACTGACCTCTAAATCCATTTAGAACTTTTGGCATTTTTGAACTTCACGTAAATGCACTCATTTAGTGTGTAATCCTTTATGTCTGGCTTATTTTGCTCAACTTTGTTCATGAGATACATTGTTTCATGTAGCTCTTGTTCATCATTGTACAATACTCCATAATATAAACATACCACAATTTATCTACTTTACGGATGGATAGCTAGATTGTTTCCATTTTGGTATTACAAGAATGGCACTAAAAACTTTTTTCTATATGTCTTCTTTGCCTATGTGCATTTATTTCTTTTGTGTATATACTTTGGAAGGAAATTGCTGGGTTATAGAATATGTGTGTGCCCAACTTGTTTATACTTGTTTAAATCCCTACCAGTGGTGTATGAGAGTTCTGTGTGCTTCACATTCCTGTCAACATTTGCTATTGTCAATTAATTTGGCTTTAGCTATTCTGGTGGGTATGTAGTACTATCCCTTTGGGTTTTAATTTTATTCCGATGGTGATTAATGAAGTTGAACACATTTTCATGTTTTAGTTGGCCATGTGGATAATCTCTTTTATGAAGCACTTGTTTTAATCTCTTCTATTTTTATATTAGTCGATTGGTTACTTAATGTTTTTTAGCACTTTTTAAGGTTTTTTTTTCATATATTCTGATTATAAGCTCTTTGTCTGTTGATATTATTTCAAACATATTCTTCCATTCTCTGTCTTATCTTTTTACTCTAATGATGGTGTCATTTAATGCATAAGACTTCTTAATATTAATGTAGCAGCCTTTCCTTTTGTTAGTACTTTTTGTGTTTTTTAAAATAAATTGCTGTCTATTCCAAGATCTTGAAGAAAATCTCTTAGAAACGCCATCATTTTATCTTTGATACTTAAATCTGGCATTTATTTTCATTTGTGATGTGTATAATATGACTTTTTTTTTTGATGTTCATCCAGTTCACTCATTACCACTTATTGAAAAGACCTTCCTTTTTTCCACTGTTCTCTAGGGCTATCATTGTCCTAAATCAAGTGCCCATATATGGTTGGTTCTTATGGATTCTCTATTCTGTTTCATTGATCTGTTTATCCTTACACCAATTCCACATTGCCCTACTTAATTACCTTTGCTTAAATTAAGTCTCATATAAGGGAAATTCTACCCAGTTCTTTTTTATAAGAATATGTTGGCTATTTTTGGCCATTTGCAATATAATTTTATATCAATATTTAATATCAATATAATTTTTAGCATCATCTTGACTATTTCTAAAAACAAACTGATTTTGTTGGGATTTCATTGACTCTATAAATCAGTGTAGAGAGAATTGACACCAAATTTTCTATTTTTATGTGTGTCAGATATGTTTGTGAATTTAATTTTTCAAATTTATAAGCAAGATACTGTTTTTAGCACCTTCTTACCTTTTTGTTTTCTATAGACTGCTGTCTGTTCTAGTTATTTGAATCTTCTGTTTTCATTCCTGTTAAAGCCTTTTATTATTATTTATTATTTATTTTTATATAGACAAGTTCTTGCTCTGTTGCCCAGGCTGGAGTACAGTGGCACGATCTTATGATCTCAGCTCACTACAGCTTCCACCTCCCAGGTTCAAGTGATTATTCCATGTCAGCTTCCTGAGTAACTGGGACTACAGGTGCATGCCATCACGCCCAGCTAATTTTTGTATTTTTTGGTAGAGATGGGGTTTTACTATGTTGGCCAGGTTGGTCTCAATCCCTGACCTCAAGTGATCTGCCATCTTTGACCTCCCAAAGTGCTGGGATTACAGGCATGAGCTACTGCTTCCTGCCTCTGTTAAAGTTATTTTAATATTCTGTCTTTCTTGATTAATCTTATCAGGGATTCATTAATTTTTAAAATCCTATCAACATACCAACTTTTGGGTTTATTGACCCAAAAGTTGTTTATTTTTTCTTTTTTTCTTTTCTAATCATTAATTTTTGCTTTCGAGAATTATTTGCTTTCTACTGTTTTTCTGGCTAGTCTTGAATGTTTATTTTTCTACATGAATTCTAAGTTGAACTTTTCTAGCTCCATAGACATGCTCATTGGAATTTTTATTGGGATTACATTAAGTTTGTGAATTGGAACCTGGCACCTTGATGAAGTTCAGACAGACTAACCAGTGAGAAGGAATGTCTTTCTATTTGTTCCAGTTTGCTTCTGTTTGTTTCAGGAGTGTTTTACAGTGTTTCTAAAAAATTAGGTTTTGAACTTTTTTTTATTTCTAAATGTTTTATTTTTAAGTTGCTGTTGCAGATGGGATTTTGTCATTTGTTATATTTACTTACTGGTTATTTGTGCAGATAGACGCTATTGATTTTTATATGTTAATTTTATATTTTGCTAAGCTTGCTGTATACTTTTATGATTTGAGTCAATGTTACCATTTTTTTTCCTGCCCGCTGGGATTTCCTAAGTGTACTATCTGCAAATAAAAATTGTTTTATTTTCATTTCTTATGCAGCTTATTGTTTTATCCTGTCTAGTTGCATTGGCTAGTACTGAGAATAATGTATTTGTATATATTTTTTTAAATTGCACTTTTTATTTTGAGATAATTGTGGATTCACATGCAGGTAGATGAAATTATACAGAGATCCTATACACTCTTTGTGCTGTTTCCCCTGATGGTAATATTTTATAAAACTGTAGTACAGTATTGCAAGCAGAATGTTGACATTGATACAGCTAAGATAGAGTATGACCCTGGGAATCCCTCATACCGTCCTGTTATGGCAAACCCACTTTTCTTTCACCTTTGGACCCCCTTTGAAAGAAGAGCTTAGGCAACCAGTAATCTATTCTTTTTCATATTTTTTTTGTCATGTAAGAATGTTTTATAAATGGAATGTATAGTATGTAACCTTTGAGATTGGCTTTTTTCACTCACCGTAACTCCCTGGAGATTTATCTGTGTTGTTGTATGTATCAGTAACTTGTTTTTTTTTATTGCTAAGTAGTATCTCATGGTATGGATGTACCTAAGTTTAACTGCTTATCCATTGAAAGTTTTTTTTTTTCAGTTTTGGCTGTTGTGAAAAAAGTTACTGTGATAATTCATGCATAGGTTTTTGTGTGAACATATATTTTCATTACTTTGAAATAAATGCCCAAGTGTACTGTTGCTGAGTCATAGTAGTTACATGTTTCATTTTGTAATACACTGCCAAAATATTTTTGAGAGTGGCTGTATTGTTTTAAATTCCCATTAGCACTATGTGAGCTATCCATTTTCTCTGTGTCCACCAGTATTTGATGTTGCTGTTTTAATGTTAACTGATCTGATAGTTGAATAGTGATATCTCTTTGTAATTTTAATTTGCACTTTTCTAATGGTTAATTATGCTGAACAACTTTTCATGTACTTATTTGCTATCTGTATATCCTCTCTAATGAAATATCTGTTAATGTGTTTTGTCCTTTTTTTCTAATTGAGTAGGTGTCTTTTTTGTTTTTTTACTATTGAGTTTTGAGAGCTTTTTACTTAAAAATATTTTCTTATCTTTTCATCCTCTTCACAGTCTTTTACAGAGCAAAAGTTTTAAATTTGGTGAAGTCCAGTTTTATCATTTCTTCCTTTTATGGTATCAGATCTATGTTCACGTGTCAAATCCAAGAACCCTTTGCCAAATACTAGATTTGAAAGCTTTTTCTCATATGTTTTCCTTCTAGAACTTTTACAGTTTTTTATTTTATCTTGAAGTATATGATCCATTTTGATTTAATTATTGTATAAAGGTATGAGGTTTTAGGTCAAGATTCCTTTTTTTTTTTTTTTTTTTGCCGTGTGTGTGTGTGTGTGTGTGTATGTGTGTATAATTTTTTGTTTCTTTAAGGCATGGTCTTATTCTGTCACCCAGACTGTAGCACAGAGGCATGATCATGGCTCACTGTAGCCTCTACCTTCTCAGGCTCAGGTAGTCCTCCAACCTCACTCTCCTGAGTAGCTAGAACTACAGGTGGGCGTCTAGACCATGCCCAGTTAATTTTTGCATTATTTGAAGAGATGGGGTTTCGCCATGTTGTCCAGGCTGGTCTCTCAACTCCTGGACTGAAGTGAGACCTGCCTTAGCCTTCCAAAGTGCCCAAAGGATCCACAGAGGGTCATAATTTGAAGAATTACATACATTTTTAAAAGCTCCCCAGGTGACTGATACATGGTTAGGGATGAGAATCATTTAACTAGATGATTAGCAAAATGATTTCTGGTCCTGAAAATTTATGAAATCCTTTTCTTGAACTGTACTAGCACTAGATGTTAATTAGGGCTCTGAGGACAAGGGAACAAAATGAATTTGGCAAATGTGGCATGCCAAGGATCCTTTCTGGATGTGTATAATATAGACTTGGCTTAGAGTTAGAGTTCTGGATACATTAGAGAAATATCTATCACCTGGGGAAGTGTCTGTATTTGGGAGGGTGTGATGGCATTTGTCCCAGAGTTGAGGAAATCCCTCAAATTATAATCCTTTGTGGACTAGATTACTTTCTCATTCCCTTTGCATAAAATTGGGACTATGTATATGCTTTTTGTTGTAAAATTAGTGATAAAAGAGTTCATTTTATGCAAATTTCATTTATAAGATTTCTTAGATGTTATTATCATAGTGTGAGAAATACAAAGTAATGTAAATTTGAACAAAAATACTTCATAGTGTTATTGTAACTTATCTGTTGTATGTATACTATTTTAATGGGAAGAGGAGAATATGACATTAGTTTCTAATATTTATTAGAATAATTTAGGTACATGTAAAATAAATCAGATAAATATTTAAGTGAGTTTGTTAAGAAAAATATTAAATGTGCAGATTTTAGAAGACAGGACACAAATTGAGAAAGTAGTACATGAATTTATTTTTTTATTCATTCTTAACGAATATTTGAGTGCCTTTTTTGTGAAGGCACAATTCTAGGCACCTGGAATACTATTAGGAAAAGAAACTGCGTGTAGAGCTTACATTCTAACAATGAGGATAGTCAATGAACAATATGTATAATAAATAAATTATGTAGTATGTTGGGTCTAGTACAATGGAAAAAAGAAATGTAGAACAAGTTATGGAGCATTGGGAGTTCTGGAGGTTGGGAGAGAGGGCAGATTTCAGAGTTTAACAGAATAGAACTGAACTTAATGAAAAGAAGACATTTAGGGAAAAGTAAGAAGGAGATAAGGGAATCTTAGATGTCTGGAGAAGTGTGTTAAGATGATCAGAAGAGCCAGTACAGAGGCCAAAAGACAGGAGGATGTCTGATGTGTTTCTGTCTTCTAAATTTTTCAAGTTAATTACAAATTATTTGTTAAGTTCATAATGTGAAATATGTAAGTGACATTTAATGAACATAACTTGATTTTACAAATACCGTTTCTTAGATGGTAGAGAAACTCCCTAACTGGAGTTCACATTGGCTTGTGAGTGGGCCTGAGATTCTAAATTTTGCTTTGAATCCCTTTGTAACTCAGTGGCCTGGTAGAACTTTCAAGGATTTCAAGATATCATCTGCCTTAGGAGTTTTTTTAGTTCTTGGTGTTCTGGGCTCCTTGGCTTGCTTAGGCCTTAAACTCCCAGAGTTAATACTATAGGCTAAGTGTTACTGGAAAATACTTTGAGAGTTTGTGTGGAAACCTTTTATATTTTAAGCCTTTTTTTTTTCTTTTTGGTCCAGATTGAGTGCTTTGTGTTTAAAGAAAGAAGGAAAGAATGGTTCTGATAAAATAATTAGAATCCTTTGTTCTGATAAATTTTAAATACTATTAATCTCTCAAGGATAGATTCCAACTTTTACTTCTCATGTGTAGTAGTTTGTTTTTTTAAAGAAAGTTTCATTCCAGTTGTCTTCTCTTTTTGCTAATTACTTGGGACCTTTATGAATATTAATTATGATATGGTACTTAGCTGTATAGTAATGCTCTACAGTACTATCTGGCCCCAAACTATTCTGATGTGATAGTTTCCACGGTCTAATTTTATTTTTTTCCAATGTCTAATTTTAAATTTTATTCTATATTCTCCTTCTGTATGAATTTGCCAGCTGTCACCTCTTCCAATTGTTCTCTTCTCCTTTCTAATTCTTTCTTCTACTTTAATCTGTTACTAATGCAGATAAAGGTAAATAAGTTGTTAATGTTATTGGTCCAGATAAAGGTAAGAAAATAAACTTACTTTTTATTTAAATTATCTCTAAGGAAAGCTCCTGGTGATAGTTTGAGGATTTTAAAATACCTTTCAAGAAAATAAACTGGTTTTTTATTATTTTCATGATAATAGAGTTTTAATGTTATTTAATTTTTTTTTTCAATGCTAAGTTCAAGTAAAATGACACTTACCAGTTTTTTTTTTTAAATAACCTCTTCTTCCTTTACTCAATAGTAAAAATGGAAATGAGTGATTGTTTAAAAAAAGGAATGCCTTTGTATTGTGTAGGTTGATCTAGTAAATGTATAGATTATTCATTGTAAAATTGATTTAGTTAAGAAGTTATGTTTTCACTGTTTTTGTTTAAAAAATAAGGTATCAGCTGGAAATAGACAAGATTATATATCGAAACAATTTTTTTAGAAAGGACTTCTGAAAAAAAGGAGTTATAAAGTAAAAAGTGAAACAGTAATTTGTAAGTTTGAATATATGAGCCTAAAGATTCCTTTTCAGCTGGGTTTGGTGGCTCATGCCTATAATCCCAGCACATTGGGAAGCTGAGGAAGGAGAATTGCTTGAGACCAGGAGTTCAAGACCAAAGTAGGAGGCCCCATTTCTCCAAAAATAAAAAAATAAATAAAAAATTAGTTGGACATGGTGGCACACACCTGTAGCCCTAGATACTTGAGAGGCCAATGGTAGAGGATTGCTTGAGCCCTGTAGTTTGAAGCTACAGTGGTCATGGCACTGCATTCCAGATCGGGTGACAGATTGATACCATCTCTAAAAAGATAAAAAAGATTGCTTTTTGGTTTTATTGTTGATAAAAATCCACACATGCTAGGTGCTATTGGAGTGGGGTTTCACTTTTAAGTTTACTTTCTTCTTCATGTTGTTTCCAGTAGTATAAAATCAGTTGTTAATGCTGAATCTTGAACTTGAATTTAGGAATATGTTTATTAAATCACACTGGAAACATGCAGGATAAAGATCCATGGAGAAAACTAAGAAAAAGCATAATTTTTGATTTTTTAGTTAACTAAGATGTTCTTATTCATTGCTAGCTTGCCTTTGTTTCTTCTTGTATCGTGGAACAAAATCTTACAGACATAGACTCTGTCTCTTTTTAAAATCTCTTCTGCTTCCTATTGTATGGTTTATGAAAAAAAAACAACAACCTAAAATTATTCTTAAAGCACTCACACCAAATCAAGAAATAATGTAACGTATGCTTTGATTTCAAGTATTCTTTCCTCTTGTGCCTGAGCATATACTATAACACAATGCAATATAATACACAATAATGCAGAGTGTACCTGAGTTCTGTTTCTCATTTATAAAAAATGGTGACCATTGAGATGTTTCATGCCTGGGCATGTTGCTTTTTCAGATTCTTTGTTACCAGTAAAGCCTTTTTTGGCAATTAAAATAATGACATAAACAATTTAGAACTTGTTCACAGATTTGGAAGAAAAGTATAAAACAAGGGAGTTGGAAATCTTATTTAAAGGCAAGTAGATAGCAATCTAACTGGTAAACTATTTAGTGTGTCCATTTATGTTTTACATAGTTGTATGAAATCATGTAGCAAGTTACTTGTAGCTTTATAATTTTTAAGGATACTTCTTAGTAAATAAAGCTGTTAAGTGTTATGTTTCTTCCAGCTTTAGAATAATAAAATTTGCTGTAATTGAGATATTAGTATTTTGTCCCTACAAGTTTCTATTTCCTATGAATAATCTTTAAAGGGAAATTTTAATATAAAAAAACTTTAAATTATTTTGAAGGAGAGTGGTCTGTATTTTTTGTTTTATTTTTTAATATGAAGTAATCATGTTGATTACAAAGCACATAGCTTTCAGAGTTTGATTTTACAATCATATTTGTTTTGAATTTTGTTTGATACATGGATTCCATAAACACTTAAAAATGTTAATATACAGATTTAGATTTTGCACGTTAGAGTGCATGTTGATACTTTTTAAATTCCAAAACTAAACTACCAGAATCAAAATTAATGTTTAATAATTTAAATTTGTGCATATGGACTTTATTATTTAAAGAAATTTTGAAGTGCAGTGTCTTTGATACCTAAGTGGGAGGCTTCACACTATTTATTTTACTAGGTGAGAAAACAGTTAACTTTTAAAGTATTGATTTACTTACTTGATAAAGACTCTCTCTCAACTCTCCACTGCAGAGACAGGCAATGCAGGAATTTGCTTCATTATTCAATTTTATTTTGGAAAATTGTCGTTTTCTTTTACAAAAATATTATTGCACTTTTAATTAGAGTCCTTAAAGCATTTTTCCCTCAAAAAGCCATTTTGTTTTTTATACATTTAAAAACTACTAATAATAAATGTAGCAAATTAATGAAATTATTGGTGCTGTAAACATCATTTTGCTTTTAAAAATTCTGCATTCTACTCCTATATTTAAAGTAATGATTTAAGTGTTAATAAGAACTAACAAATGTATACTCAGACTTATAAGTATCCATGAAAAACCTCATCCAAAGCCATAAAGTTTAAAATATAATAGTAGTAGCTACCAGCTGCTAAAAAATTTCATTTACTGATTTCATTCTTTTACCCCTTTGTAATTTAAATGCCTTTATTTAAAAGTTAAGGATATTGTAAAGTATATAGCATTTTAAGATTAGATGGTGTCCAGAACATATAGTCCAATGAGTTAGCCCAATGTAATTGGAGGAATTATTAAATGACACTGACCTCATTTCCTTTAGAACAATGAAAATTAATAGTTTCACATTTTATTAGGCTGATATTCCAGATGTAGTGTACATTTAATTAAGTGTAGTTCCTTTTGGTTATGGTATGTGTATCTGTTTTTTGTCGCGAATTCTTTCTAGTTTTACAGTTTTCCACATGTTTTCTTTCACCATTTATGATTTTTTTCAAAGCAGAGCTATAAGGACTTAAATCACTTTAGCATGCAGCAAAACAGTTCCCATTCAAACAATAAACGCCGTTTTAAAAAGCCTTTAGATCTTCTGTCACTTCATAAATATAAATGTATAAAAATGTTATGCAGTTGTAGTGCCCACCTGCTAATTAAATGCAGATTTTCTCAAACTTGTTTAAAATCTATTTGTTTCAACTCTGTCTCTGTTCAGAATACATATGGCCCTTGTGAAACTAATTATGCTTATGAAGCAGCTGTTAAATTTAGTGCAACTAGTTTTATCCAATATTTTACATTTTAATTGATTACCTGTGAAGAAATTAGCAAATTAACACTTATTGTACAGTAACGGAATGGTCTTTTATAGTTACTTTCAGATTTAACAAGGGAACCAGGCACTGATGGAATAAAGACATTTCTAGGATTTTTAGATAGGAAAGTTATGGGTAGACCCTGATTATCTGGTGTGAAAATTTAGGAAGACTGATGAGTGATGCCAAGCATCTGTGTGTTCTGTATCTTAAACATGAAAAGCAGATTGGAAAGTAATAGCTTTTTCACAGAATTTTGGTAACATATGGGCTTATCTGGATCTAAGAAGTCTTTGAAGATCTTTGAACTTGACTAAATGACTTAACCTTTGGCATAGTGGGTGGGTTATATGCTTTTTTAGTGGGGAGGCACTGACTTTCTGTGTTTCTCTTTTGCTTTTTTTCCCCTTCTTTCCAATTCTACCTTTAATATCTTTTCCCAAAAATGGAGAGACCAGAGATGATGACTGGGAATTTGTAAGGTTGATATGATGAGAATTCCAAAATATTTGCTTAAATGGATCTACTTGTAATAAGATAGGGTTAAATCTTTTGATAATATTTTAGAAATGAGTCTGTGTAAACCTTTATTTTCTGTTTTATGGATTTTATTTGAAAAAGATACTGCAATCAGATCTCATTGGCGGTATGTCGTAGTTGAAAGGATGTGGGCAAACCTGAGATTAGATTTCAGTTTTATCACTCATTGGCTCTGTGACCTCTGAACTTTTAAGAGTTCAGTTTTCTCAAAGTAAAAACAAAACAAAACAGTTATCCCCCCAAAAGGAGAAAAATATCCAAAACACCAAAAGGGGATGATAACAGCTATTTGTTTAAAACTGGAGAATTGAGTGAGATAAAGTACATGAATATAGCTTACAGGCTTCTTAGGACATAGAAGATCCTTGGTAATAATAGGGGAAAGTGTTATGCCCTATCACATCACTAAACGGGACATATACTAAACAAGCATATTATTATACATATTTTAGAGCATTAATTATTACAGTAAAGGAGAGATTGGTTTTGATTTTTATTTGCCAGCTTTGCATTCTGATAGCTCAGTAGTAAAACTTGGTATCAGTTATAGGTCCAAGTAAATGTCTCTGGAATTTTGATAAGATATGTTATTCAATTGAGCAATATAACTAGAATTACATGTCAGAAATATACAAATAACCCCCTCTTTCCAAACAATTGATCTACAGCAACTGGAGACTTGAGCCTCTGCCTCTGGTGAGGACACTTGACCCTGGTTTTACAGTTTGGAACATTTGACACCTATGCTGATCTGAACAGATTTCTCTAAGACAGATGAGGGTCAGTAAGTAAGCAAAGTGAAAGTATTTATTTCCTTAATTTGCCTTAGTTAAAATTCAGAATGTTTATATTTTCCCCAAAGAAATAGCGTTGTTGCTGGTGGGTGTATTTGTGTAAGGTTTCAGGTAATTTCTGAATAGGCTTATATGGATCGGACTGAAAAACTGGCCACTGTGATGTTTATGGTGAGTTTCAAATAACAGATATATAAACAAAAGTTCAAATAATTTTATTAACCTTTGAATGGAAAAATTTAAGCATTCATTGAAGTAGAGAATAGTATAATGAACTCTCATGCAGTCATGAGATAACCTCATCACCTAGCTATACTTTACCAATATCAAGGCTTATTTTTAGACTTTGTTAGTATGGGTCTAGGATACATTTTTTTTCTGGCTAATTTTGCTCCAGTGTTAATAGTTGACTCTATGCAATGCCTTTGATATGAAGTGTCTCCACTCTGGCTGGTGGGAACTCTATTTCTCCCCCTGTGTGATATTTAGGAATTTTACTGTTTTCTAGTATATTTTCCCCTGGTCCCATGGAATTTCATCTCCCATATTTATAGATTAGAACTCATCAGAAGATCAAAGGGACCCTTCAGGTTTCTGTATTCCTCTTTCAGTCCAACTTCCTCCTCTTTGATACAGTGCTTTGCAAATCCTAGCCACCTTGATCTACCTGAAGGTCTGTCTCTGTCTCCTTAGCTCAGCAAATCCACCAGGCTTTTGTTTAGGTTCCCTCTTCCTGCTCTGTGGTCTGGAAAGTTCCTAAAGGCAGTAAACTGAGGCACACTTAAGGTTCCTTTATTTCCTTTTTTTGGGATCATAGTCCTATGTTGCCTGTTGTGTAGTATCTGAATCAGTTGTTTCATATATTTTAGCTGCTTTTCTAGTTGTTTATGGTAGAAAGGTTATTTTCATAGCTTTTAACCCTTATGAGCAAAAGTTGATTTAACTCTAATATGGATTATTTTATTTGTGATTTCTCTTTAAAAAAAAAATCATTTCCATGAAGTGTTTGTCTGCCTTACTAATCTGTCAAAGAATCAACTTTGGTCTTTCTTGATCTTTTGTTTTATTATTTTTTGTTTCTTTTCTCTTTCTTTTCTTTCCTTTTACCTTTTGAGTTTACTTTTCTGTTCTTTTTCTCTTTGAGTTGGATACTTAGATCATTTATTTTTAGCTTTTATTCTTTTTTGTGTGTGCATTTATAGCTCCATAAATTTTCCTCTAAGTTGTGCTTAGCTGTATTCTACAAATTTTTTATGTGTCATATTTTAGTACGCATTTAATTCACAAATTTAAAAATTCTCATTGTAATTTCTTCTTTCTCATGAGATAAACATATATTACTTAATTTCCAAACATTTAGGGATTCTTCTAGTTGTCTTTTGTTTATTGTTTTCTGTCTTCATTGCACTGTAGTTAGAAAACATAATCTGAATGGTTTCTGTCTTTGAAATGTGTTGAGGTTACCTTGTTGCCCACCATATAGTTTATTTTAGGAAATGTTATAGGTACGCTTGATAAGAATGAGTATCCTGCAGTTTTGAGGTATAGTTAATAGGTAAATTTAACCATTCATTCAAATCTTCTGTGTCTTTACTTTCTAAATTTACATTACAAATCCACAGTCAAGATTCTGCCTTTAAGTTTTGTCAACTTCTGCTTTACGTGTTTTGAGGCTCTTTTATTACGCATTTACAAATTCAGGATTGTTAGATTAATACATGCTTTTGGGATTGCACTTATCGTCATGAACTGTCTCTATTTCTAATAATAGTCTTTATTTTGAAGTCTACTTTATATGATATTGGTATGGTTTCACCATCTTTCTTTTTGTTAGTGCATGCATGATCTTTTATTTTCCTCTGCTTTTACTTTCGAACCCTTCTTTGGTTTAATAGTTAAGATGTTCATTTTGAAAGTTGCTTGTAGTTTGTTGCCTTCAGTTGGACAATCTTTTAGTTGCATTATTTAGTCCATTTATGTTTATTAATTACTGTTGTATTTGGATTTAATTCTATCATCTTGTTTTTTGTTTTCTATTTGTTTAATCCATTTTCTCATTTTTTCTACTTCTTTATCTTCTTTGGACTAATTTTATTTCATTTTCTTCTCTATTAGGTTACTAGTTTATATTATTTTAATTATACCTTGAGTGACTTACCTAAAAATTGTTGTATGATCTTGACTTACATGAGTCTAACATAAATTACTACTTTTATTACTTTTTGTTTGTTCTGTAGCTTTGATTCTTGAAGTATAGCTTGGCTGGATGTAACATGGCCAGTGGGATATGACATGGCCAACATACTTTTTTCCCCTGTCTGAATTTCTCAAGAAAAATTAAAGGCATTGTCTTGCTATGTATCATGTAGTTGGGTATCAGCTTGTCTTACTTTGTTAGTGACTTTATCAGAATATTGTTTTTCCTTTATCTTTAGTGAGCAGTAACTTAATTAGGATGTATCTCAGGGTTAATTATGGGTAGTTTATTTCCCTGTGGTGGACTCTTTCTACATGTGGATGCCTTTAGTTCCAGGATTGTTCTTGCATTATGACTATAATAATCTGTTACCTTGTGTTTTCTTTTGAAACCTCAGTTAGTTGGATTGTGTGCCTCTTCTTTCTATAACTTTCTCTGGAATTTTTCTACTACTTTTGTTTTCTTTCTCTTGGCCCTTTTCATCATTAACTTCTGTGTCTCTTATTATATGAGTACCTTGTAATTTAGTATTCATTTCTGAGATGACTTTTTAATTTTTTTTTTATTATTTTATTTTTATTTTAAATAAATTGAGTTTTTTCTTAAAATCAGGTAACAGTCATTTCATATCTCCCTGTTGTTTGTCCATTTTTGTTCTGGAGTTTTTTGCTTGTTTCTTTATATTTGATTCGTTGTGGAGTGTTATAGTCTTCTCTACTTCATCGTTTTTGGTGAGATATATTTACATTTTTAAAAAATTTTTGATTATTTCTGTTTTTTATAGTTGCTTTATATGGATGTTGGATTCTCTTTTTATGTCGTTCTTGATAATTTTCCTGGATCAACAGTAATAGACAACACTGGATGGACTGAAGATTTTATATGGCTTTAAGCCTTCTTGAAAGGCACTGTATTGTTTAGTATAGTGAGGTGGAGTTTCTTTCTTTTCTAAATTTTATTAGAGATAGGGTCTCCCTCTATTGTGCAGGCTGGAGAACAGTGGCTCACTCCAGTTTTAGCTTACTGCAGCCTTCTAACTCCTGAAGTTAAGTGATTCTCCCACCTCAGACTCTCAAGTAGCTGAGACTATAGACATCATATATGATCTTGTTTTTGTAGATCCCTGAACTTCGGCATCTTGTTTCCTAGTGTTTCTTTATCACCAAGCCACCAGTGGACACCTCTTTTCCAAAGTGAAGCTCTTTCCCAGTGTGTAGGTCCTTTAAAAAAAATTCCTCTTGCTGTTATTGTTTTAGTTGGAATTCAGTAGGGAGTGAAATTAAGTATCCATGTTCAAAATGTCATCCTGACATGGAATCCATGTTGCTTTTGTTCAATGTGTAATTATTTAATTTTAATTACAGTTTTATTTTATGGTAAATGTAGTCTTTATAGGTAGGACTTAACTGAATAGACCACTTGAAGTATTGTAGTTTTCTTTTGAACGACAAAATATTAAGGTATTTGTTTTGATTACATGTGTTTAGAACTTATTAGCCAATTAAGAAACTTGACAAATCGTTTTTTTAAGGCAGTAATTCATTTTATGTAGAGATGTTGCAGGGACTTTTCTTATTCTGTAGATATTGAAAGCATTTATCTGGTATAATAGGACATCTTGCTGTCCATTTATTGCTTATATATTGGGTGGTCTAGAGTGCCACATTTTTTATCAAATGTTTCTTTGCTTATAATAGATCTCCATATTGGCTTTGGTACTCTAGAGACTTCTAGAGTGATTTATCAGAAATGTATTTATTTAAGGAATGAGGGACAAATAACATCTTAAATTTTAATATAGTTTCTTTGGCTTTTTGTTTGTTTGGCCTGGGTAGGAAATCTCTTTACTCTGAACTTGTACTTTCTTCTTGATGAGGACCATTCAGATTTGTAAGTAAAGTAACTTAATAAAGTAAATGGAGTTCTTCATATGTTCAGAATGTGAGTTTTATTCAAAATTATGTAAAGTCAATTCTTATGACAACAAAGAAGTTAGCAGCTTAGTTTGTTTCAGTCTGTTCTTGGTTTCATGGTTGTTTTTAACAGCCTTTAATAATTTTTTTCTCCCTGTGTTTTCACATTTCCTATCTTTTTCACATGTATTTTCTTCAGAGTCACTTTTTGCCGCTTGTAATCCATAAGCATGATTAAGCGGCATAAAGTGTGAGGATTAAAACAATGATCATTAAGACATAGAGGGCAGGGGGAACGTCCAGTAGCTTATACTATGCATACTGTGATGTTTTAAAACACTACTTTCTTTGAATTTGACATCATGTGACTTAACTTATAGATCTGCTATTGCTATCATAGTTTATTGAACCACACCAGCAATATTTATAGAATATACCAGAATTTTCAAGACATGAATTGCTTGTATGAAGATGTAGGGTGAATAATGAGCACACTTCTTTTGGAAAATGCCAGGCGTATGTTTTCTATAGTAGAGTCTTTGTGTTAGGGAAAACTGTGAGATGGGTTTGGAGACAACTGAGTTTACCTAATTAATTGGTAAGTTGGGAGAAGTAGAAGATTGGGAAATAAGGTGCTGGGGAGGGTTGAGTAGGTAGTACTTGATAGAAGACCTCACTGCTAATTGCAGTATCCTGTTTTTCTATAACGGTGATAAAAATGTGATCAGACTCTGCTTCCTCTGGGACAGTGCCAATTTAGCCCTGTTGTCTTCATGTTATAATACCTCCTTCAAGATCTACACATGTTCCCCAAATATTTCCTTTTTGTCATCCAAAGGCTTGAAGGCTTGGATCATCGGTGATATGATCTTCCTGTTAATAGCAAACCTCTGAAGATCTGTATTTGGCTGCCGAGGGTTATCTGTGAAGACATGGATTTTAGTCCTTCAGATTATTATTATTCACCTTCCTATATAAAAGAAATGCATTGAACCTTGAGTGATTCTTATGCCAGTCTTGAGATTTCAACTGAGCAAACTCAGTTATCTCCAACCCGTCTCACAGTTTTCCCTAACACAAAGACTCTACTATAGAAAACATATGCCTAGCATTTTCCAAAAGAATTGTGCTCGTTATTCACCCTACATCTTCATACAAGCAATTCATGTCTTGAAAATATATAAGTCAAGTCACATAAGATCTGTAAGTGAAGTCACATTCTGTCAAAATCAGAATGCTGCTTTTCATTAGCTATGGTACAAGGGAAACATATTTCATATGCTTCTTATTCAGATTTTAGAAATTCACTCAAATTAGTACCTCCCTCAGTTACTTCTTTCCTAGTGCCTGCCTCCTTTTCCCAAATCACTTGTGTTATTTCACAACTCAGTCAGGTAGTATTATTTCATCCTCATGGTAAGGTAAATATTACTGTCATTTTACAGATAAGGAAACAGATACTTAGAGAGGAAATAGCTTGTTCAAGGGCACTATTATTTGAGTATTTCTTTATCTTTTAAATCTGAATACATATGTAACTTTGAGCATATTAGTAACAGATACATTTAGTTTAAAGGGTACAGTAAAAACATGATTTTAGCAAAATCCACCTCATCTGGAACCACAAATGGTAGTGTATTTTGTCCAACAGTATATATTTTTTTTAATAAAAAGAGTCAAATGAGTAAGAAATGAGCTTTTATTAGAGATTTAGTTTAAAAAGAAGCTCTTAGAATTTTATTAACATTTAAACTAACTCAGCTGTCTTTTGTTACTCTATATTCACAGCTAATTGGCAGAATCATATTTTGGTCCTAAACAAAATATAGACCCAAATAGTGAAAATATGTTGTATGTGTATATGCATATAATGTGTTTGTAGTGGCTGAGGTTATCACAAAAAAGGCTCCCTTCCATTTATATTGTTACCGCTTTTTTTAAATCAGAAAACTTTAAAATTTGACTGATTATTGCTCAAAGATTTTAGTAATCTGTTAAAATTTCCACATATTTATACATAATAGAAAATTTAATCAGAAAGGAATCAGGTAACATCTGTGGGGACAGTAAGTTGTGATGATAACATTTTGATATAGAAAGATACTTGTGTCAAAATTAAGAAATAGTCAAATAAACTTAAAGATCAAATGGCAGAGATTTCATATTTGTAAATTAGGACAATAAAATAATTAAACCTATGTTAACATTAGTAGCAATAAATATTGTAACTTCAGGTTGATGTAGTAACTCATGCCTGTAATCCCAGAATTTTGGGAGGCTGACACAGGAGGATCACTTGAAGCTAGGAGTTTAAGACCAGGCTGGGTAAAATAGTGTAAAATAGTGAGACCCCACTTTACACACACACACACACACACACACACACACACAGACACGTTGAGCATGGTGGCACGCATCTGTAGTTTGAGCTACTTTGGAGGCTGATGTGGGAGGATCGCTTGAGTCAAGGAATTTGAGATTGCAGTGAGATATGATCACCCAAATGCACTTCAGCTTGGGTGACAGAGTTAGACCCTGTCTCTAATAAATAAAGGGACAAAGGAATGTAGGAAGGAGAGGAAAGAAGAAAAGAAAAAGGAGAAGAAGGAGGAAGCAAAGGAAGAAATTTCTCACAATCACGTTTAAAAAGTTTGTAGGCTCATGATCCAGTATTTTTCTTTATTCATTAAGTGAGCTCATTAGAGAGACGAGGACAAATATTATTGCTGCTGAAAGCCATATAATTCTCCTCAAGACTTACGTATATCCTGATATGGTTGTCTCTGTGTCCCCACCCAAATCCCATCTTTAATTTCCACGTGTTGTGGGGAGGGACCCCATGGGAGATGATTGAATCATGGGGACAGGTCTTTTCTGTACTGCTCTCGTGGTAGTGAATGGGTTTCATGAGATGGGATGGTTTTAAAACCAGAGTTTCTCTGCACAAGCACTCTTTTTGCCTGCTGTCATCCATGTAAGATGTGACTTGCTACTCCTTGCTTTCCACCATGATTGTGAGGCACCCCCAGCCATGTGGAACTGTAAGTCCCATAAACTTCTTTTCTTTTTGTAAATTTCCCAGTCTCAAGTATGTCTTTATCAGCAGCATGAAAATGAACTAATAAGTATCTAGAATAAATTCATGTGATCTCTCCATCATCCACATTTTTGGTAATTTGTATTGGTTATTTGTATTTCCTCTTTTCTTTCATTTGATCAGTATAGCTGAGACATTAATTTTATTGATATTTTCAGGGTACCAGATTTTGGCGTTGTTAGTTTTTCTCTTCCATTGATTTTTCTCTTTAATGTTTCCTTCTTTCCATCTACTTTGGGTTTATAGTGCTTTGCGCTTCTTTTTGGAGCTTCTTAAAATGAAACCTTAGGTAATTGATTTTAGATATTTCTTCTTTTCTAATATAAACATTTAAAACTATAAATTTCTCACAAAACATTGCTTTAGCTGCATCCCCACAAATTCTCATATGTTGTATTTTTCATTTTCATTCAGTTCAAAATATTTTTTTTGTTTGTTTTTGTTTTTGTTTTTTCTCTTTATCGCTTTGCGGCTGCCCAGAGCCAGCGTGGCCGGTGGGAGCCGGGCGCTAGGGTATGCTGCCATCCTTGGCAGCACCGTGGGCCTGTAGGGTAGGGGTTCTGTGGTGGGTGTGGTTACAGTGTGGGCCTCTGCGCCTGCTCAAGTGTGGAGGGGAGGGAGGACTGCCAATGCTCTGGACTCTGGAATGGGGTGGGCGTGATTCTAGGGTGCTCACCTTCCTGGGCAGGGCATCCAGACAAAGCCCTGGCCAGTTCTGCAGCATCCAAGTTCATGGGTGGTGCACAGGCATGAGGGTTCAACATCAGGTCAGGGACCCTGCCTGGCTCCTTCCTTGGGCCCCAGTGCCAGGTACCCTGATGAGGGATGAAGAGAGGAAGGGCAGGACACAGGGAGGGGAGTCCAAAGCCACTGGGAAGGATTCTCTTCCAAACTATCCACATAAGCAGTTTTCTAACTGCTTCCCCTGAGTCCCAGGCTTCCAGCAGGGGCTTGAGGGACAGGTTGGGGTGGTGATGGGGGATGCACTGCCTTCCTTTTTTTGTTTTTGTCCACATGCTAACTCCATCCTGTCATCTGTTTTATTGTTTTTTGTTTTTAGAGTTGAGATCTCACTTTGTTGCTCCGGCTGGAGTGCAGTGGTGCAGTCATAGCTCACTGCAGCCTCCAACTCTTGGCCTCAAGCAATCCTCCCACCTCAGTCTCCTGAGTAGCTAGGACCATAGGTGCATACCACTGTGCCCAGTTAATATATATATATATATATATATATATATTTTTTTTTTTTTTTTTAAGGGCAGGGCTTTCTTGAGACAGGAGAGGGTTTCCTGAGAATTCTGGAAGCATGTCTGGAACCAGAATCTGGTGTGGGAAGCACAGCATTTTCCTATTCTTTCTTTCTTTTTTTTTTTTAGAGAAAAAGAGAAAGAAGGAAGAAAAAAAGGATGAAATAAAGAGAAAAAGAAGAAGAAAAAAGGGGAGAGAGAACGGGAATCTTGCTCCATTGCCCAGGCTAGAATGTAGTCTACAAATGGATACCAAAAGCTTTTTTTTATACTAATAATTGTGTTATACAATGGAGACAGGAAGGAATAAGGGAGGAAAATAACAAACAGCCAACCAATATTTCATTTAAACCTATGAAATGCTATGCAATTGCTAGGGAGTGATTTACTCCCAACCATGTGGTCACTTTTAGAATAAATGTGATGTGTTACTGAAAAAAAATGTATATTTTTGTGGATTTGGAATAGAGAGTTCTGTAAATGTTTATTAAGTTTACTTGTTTGAGGTTTAAGTTCAAGTCCCGGGTATCCTTCTTAACCTTCTGTCTCATTAATTTGTCCAATATTGACAATGTAATGTTAAAGTCTCCCACTATTATTGTGTGTGAGTCCAAGTCTCTTTGTAAGTCACCAAGAAGTTGCCCTATGTATCCGGGTGCTCCTATATTGGGTGCGCATAAACTTAGGGTCGTTAGCTCTTCCCGTTACATTGATCCCTCTACCTTTATACAATGTCCTTCTTATCTCTTTCGGTTTCCATTACTCTAAAGTCTATTTTATCAGAGATGAGAATTGCAACTACTGCTTTTTTTTTTTTTTTTGCTCTCCATTTGGTTGGCAAATCTTCCTCCATCCCTTTGTTTTGAGTCTCTGTATATCCTTGCATGTAAGATGGATCTGGATGTAGCTTACTGATGGGTCCTTTGAAGTGGCTGATATTGGTTGTTCCCCTCTATACATAGTACCTCCTTCAGAAGCTCTTGTAAAGCAGGCCTGGTGGTAATGAAATCTCTGAGTACTTGCTTGTTTGCAAAAAATTTTATTTTTCCTTCACTTATGAAACTTAGTTTGGCTGGATATGAAATTCTGGGTTGAAAGTTCTTTTCTTTAAGGATGTTGAATATTGGCCCCCACTCTCTTCTGGCTTGTAGGGTTTCTGCTGAGAGATCAGCTGTGAGTCTGATAGGCTTCCCCTTGTGGGTAACCTGACCTTTCTCTCTGGCCGCCCGTAGTATTTTCTCCTTCGTTTCAACCCTGATGAATCTAATGATTATGTGCCTTGGGGTTGCTCTTTTGAGGAATATCTTTGTGGTGTTCTCTGTATTACCTGGAGTTGGGTATTGTCTTGCCTTGCTAGGTTAGGAAAGTTTTCCTGGATAATATCCTGAAAGATATTTTCCAGCTTGGATTCATTCTCTTCGTCACATTCAGGTACACCTATCAAATGTAGATTAGGTCTTTTCACATAGTCCCATATTTCTTGGAGACTTTGCTCATTCCTTTTTACCCTTTTTTCTCTAATCTTGTCTTCTCGTTTTATTTCGTTAAGTTGGTATTCAACCTCTGAAATCCTTTCTTCTGCTTGATCAATTCGACTGTTAAAACTTGTGCATACTTCTCGAAGTTCTCGGTATTGTGTTTTTCAGCTCCATTAATTCACTTATATTCCTCTTTAAATTGTCCATTCTCATGAACATTTCGTGAAACCTCTTTTCAAGGTTCTTAGTTTCCTTGCATTGGGCTAGAACATGTTCTTTTAGCTCACAGAAGTTTCTCATTATCCACCTTCTGAAGCCTGATTCTGTTGATTCCTCACATTCATTTTCTATCAGGCCTTGTTCAATTGGTGATGAGGCACCGCAATCCTCTGTAGGAGGAGAGGCATTCTAATTTCGGGTGTTTTCAGCCTTTCTGCGCTGGTTTCTTCCCATCTTCATGGATTTATCCACCTGTCGTCTGTGTAATTGCTGACCTTCAGACTAGGTCTCTGAGTGGACGTCCAGCTTGCTGGTAATAAAGTTTCCTCTATTTCTTAATTTTCCTTTGGCGGATGCCCCTCCCCCCACAGAGCTGGACCTTCCCGGGTTCAGCTGCACTTGCTGTGAAACTCTCAATCTTCAGCAGTTCCAACCGCTGTTTTTATTTTATTTTTTTGTGGAGAGGGGTACCAGCCTTCCCCTGCAGCGACCCACTACGCCGGCTGAAACAGCGGCGTTAAGATTCGTGGTGCTTTCTGCCAGGGAATCTCCCGGTCTTGTTCCCCACTTCAGTCCGCTTTTTAATCAGCTGAATGGGAGACTCTGCTTTCCCGGAGCTCCAACGCCAACCAAAAGGGCACTCAGTCCCGTATACTCCGGACTGAGAACCGCCGCGTCGTGGCACCTGCAAAACGGCCGCGCCCTCCAAAAGGGTCGCGCTGGCGACCCGTGGGGCTCCTCCGTCAAGAATCTCTTGGTCCGTGGGCTATGAAAATTCGTCTGAAAATGTGGCGTCCACTCACTCTCTGCACTTTCAGTGGGAGCTACAATCCTGAGCTGCTGCTAATCGGCCATCTTGGATCTCTCTCCTCAGTTCAAAATATTTTTAAATTTCCTTTGTGATTTCCTACTTGACTCATGGATTATTTAAAAGTATATTATTTAGTTTCCATATATCTGAGTTTTTCTATATGTCTTATTGTTAAATTCTAATTTAATTTTGTTTTGTTCAGATAAGCATGTTCTGCATGATTTCTACCTAGGAATTGACCTTTTGATCATCATGAAGTATCCTTTTTTTTTATTTTGGGTGATACTCTTAGTTTCTGAAGTCTTATTTTATGTGATATTAATACATTAACTTTAGCTTTTCTGTGCTTGCTGTTTGCATGATGTATACATTTTTAGCCGTTTACTTTTAACCTATCTGTGTCTGCTTATTTAAACTACGTGTTTTGTAGATAGCATACAGTTGTTGTTTTAGATGGCATAGAGGATTGCTTTTTATTCATTTGACAAACTCTACCTTTTTACTATATTTTATTAATATCTAATGTACTTATTGGTATAATTAGATTTAAGTCTATCATTTTATTATTATTTTATGTCTGTCCCCCTCTTTTTTCTCTTTTACTTCCTTTCCAACTTGCTTTTGAATTAATGAGTATTTTTAATAATTCCTTTTAAATCTATTTTCTTTTTAGCTATACTTATTTTCTTCTTTTTTTAGCAGTTGCTCTAAGGATTACAATGTATGCTCTTAACATTTCAGTGTACTTAGAGTTATTATTTCACCATTTAATGTGGAATATAGAAACCTTTTAACTGTATAGGTTCATTTACCTGCCCCATGTTTTATTCTATAGAGGTTATTTGTATTATGTCTACCTTTATTGTAAACTCTATAGTAAAATATTGTTATTTTTACTTTAAGCACTTATATGTAATTTAAATAAATTAAGGGAAATAAACAGTTTTTGATACTTATCCATATATTTACTTTCTAGTAGTCTTTATTCCTTCCTAAAGGTTCATGTTTTCTCCATCTGTTATCATTTCTTCTCTGCCTGAAGAACTTTCTTTAGTATTTATTGTAAAGCAAGTCTTCTGTTGATATTTGTTTACTTTTTCTTTGTCTCAAAAATGTCCTTATTTTTATTTTTGAGGGATATTTTTGCTGGATATAAAATTCTAGGTTGACCTTTTGTGTTCTTTCACCATGTTAAGAATTTCATTCCACTGTCTTGTGATTTCCATTGTTTTTGATAAGAAGTCAGTGACAATAATTTGTATCATTGTTCCCCTGTATGTAATGTGTTGTTTTTCCTCTGAATACTTTCAAGATTTTTCTTCACCTGTAGTTTTAATCAATTTTACTATAGTGTTTCTTATCATGGTCTTCTTAATATTTATCTTACTTGGAGTTTGTTCGACTTTTATAGAATCTATAAAATTGTCTTTTACTAAATGTGGAAAACTTTGCTCACCACTGAAAAAATGTTTTCCACCTCATCCCCCTGTTTTCTCTATTTCTGGGTTTAAATAAACATGTTAGGCATTTGAATCTTGTCATACAGATCCCTAAAGGTCTTTCTTTTCTTATTAATAATCTTTTTTCCTCTTAGTTCTTCATATTGGATAATTTTGATTGATTTATTTGCATGTATACAGATTTTTTTCCCTCTGTTATTAACAGTCTGCTTTTAATCTCATCCAGCATAATTTTAATTTCAGAGATTGTGTTTTCAGTCACAGAATTTTTTCTGCTATTTCTATTGAGATTGCTTAACTTTATATTCATTGTAAGCCTTGTTATACTTACTGCTTTAAAATCCTTATCTGCTAATTGTAACATCTAGTTTAATCTCAGGGTTGCTCTCCATATACTGTCTTTTCTCTTAAGAATAGAACACATTTTTTGTGTTTCTTCATATATCTAGGAATTTTGGATTTTTATCCTAGACAAGGTAAATATCATATTATGAATACTCTGTTTTCCTCTGAAAAACATAGTTTTGTTTGTTTATTTATTTGTTTAGCAAGGAAATCACTTGGTTAGGATTAAAATTGCAACAATTCTGTTTTTGTGTTTATTTGTTTGTTTTTTGTTTCTTTTGAAACAGAGCCTTTCTCTGTTGCGCAGGCTGGAGTGCAGTGGTACAGTCTCAGCTCCCTGCAACCTCCGCTTCCCAGGATCAAGTGATTCTCCTGCTTCAGCTTCCCGAGTAGCTGAGATTGCAGGCATGTGCCACCGCGACCAGCGGATTTTTGTATTTTTAGTAGAGACAGGGTTTCACCATGTTGGCCAGGCTGGTCTTGAACTCCTGACCTCAAGTGATATGCCCGTCTCGGCCTCCCAGAGTGCTGGGATTACAGGTGTGAGCCACCACGCCCAGCAAGATGATAAAATATATTTAATATTCACTAAGTGGAAGTGGATTGTCATAAAGCTTGTTATCCTCATCATCTTCATGTTGAGTAGGCTCAGGAGAAAGAAGCAGAGGAGGGGTTTGTCTTGCTGTCTCAGTGGTGACAGATGGAAGAAAATCCACTTATAAGTGGATCCATGCAGTTGTTGACCCATGTTGTTCAGGGGTCAACCTTAGTTGTTTTAAAAAATTATCTGTAGGATTGTCAGTCTGGTAGAGGTTTTGTTTTGTTTTGTTTTGTTTTGTTTGTCAATACTGTCACCAGAACCTGACTATAATGCATTTAATACAAAGAATAACTGGATTAGAGTGGATCAATATTTGTATTGGAACAATTCAAAATAAGAAATAGATATGGAAGCAAAGATTGTAAAGGTAAGGAACATCCTATCCTTGTAACTTAGATTAGATACATTATTTGAGGATGTGAATAATTAAGACTTGATTTGAACTTTTAAGGCTAACACTTTTAACTGCATCATAGTTTCGTGTAAAGTTAGCAATATATATTTCCCTCATATTATTTTAAATGAGAGCATTTACTCATAAAGAATCATATTCAGGTACTTGCTTCACACAGTTATTTAATTTCTGAGTTCATAACTAAGTAATATTTTTCAGGTAATTTAAAAGAGTATTTACATTTCACAATACAAATTATACACTAAATTTATTTAACAAAATCTCTTTACTGTAGGTCCAGGTCAAGACCTCGTCCACGTTCTCATAGTCGTAGCAGTGAAAGGTCCAGTCACAGAAGACGCGTAGTCGGTCTCGGGATAGAGAACGACGTAAAGGCAGAGATAAAGAGAAGAGAGAAAAGGAGAAGGATAAAGGGAAGGACAAGGAATTACATAACATCAAACGTGGGTAAGTTGAAGCAAATCTTATGTGGAGAGGACTTGGTGATTCCATGGTGATGTTCAAACTAAATTTTTGTTCTTTGAGTTTTTCTTGTAACTCAATTGCTGTAAGAGTAGAAAAAAATGGGATAAAAAGAGAGAATACAGTAGAGAAGAAGAAAGGATAAATAAAAATATTTATCTCAGATTTTTTACTGTGGTACATTTTTATTTTTATTTTATTTTTAGTTAATGATAATATAACAAATCTTGGAATCAATATAAACAGCATTATCAAAGTTTAGTATGTAAGTAGAGGAAAATTTGCACAATTCTGTAGGAAAGTTTTATATTTTGTCTCCTTTGTTATGAATATGAACTTAAAATTTGAAAACTGCTTAATGATTAAAAATGTCTATTACCTTATTGTAAAGCTGTTAGGGGGAAAAGTGTAAAGTTGAAACAGAAGGAGGAGACCATGTGATTTACTGTCGTTTAAGCCTTTTTAATATAGAATGGGAGCTTGGGCAATATTAGGGTGTATGTGTATGTAAGAGTGAGTGTATTTGCTTATGAGGTTCAGATTTTATTTTTCCTAGAATTGATATTATTAAAACAATGAGATTCTACTTCTGTCCACTTAGAGTCAGAACTTGAAATCCACTCATAAGTGTTTGTCAAATTGGAAGATGTTAAAATGAAACAATCTTTTTTAACAGAGTAAATTTACAGCGTCTTGTTTTATTCACAATTGTAATTGGGGTCTTTTATTCTAGGAAGGAGAACATCTTGGAATTTATCCTCTTTTGTCAGTCTTTCAATGTTTTGTGTGAATGTATTTATTTTAATACTTTAATATAAATGTGTTTATCTTTAATGTATCAGTTTTCCATGTTGAAGAGTTTGCTAGGATTGTGGATGTAGTATCTTGAGATCTTAATTCTATAAAGACTTAAGTTTATTAAAAGATACAGAATTCTTTCCTCATTCCTTTCTTTTTCACAGTTGTCTGTATGTTTATTTTCTAGTTTCAAACTTATAATGATGTTATATAAAACTACCTAGATTGTTGGCTTTTACCTATTATTTAAATGTTAACTTTGTGGTGAAGTTTGAAAGAGGATAACATTGTTATTATGTGACTTTTGTTCTCCTGATCATCCCACAACCATTAATGTTCATCCATCAGTTATGTTCCTGTAAAATTCTGAGTTCTGTCCTTTTCTAGTTTTAAGGATTGTGAAATGTTACAATAGAGGAGTTAGAAGTTAGCTAACCTGTCTGCAAGGGTGGGGGAGGCTGAGTTAGCCAGCACCGGTAAAATGGAATGAAGGCAGAAAGGGTATGGGGGAAATCTCTTGGTAAAGGAAGAAAGTCAGCAGGATGATAAATTTGAAGGGAGGATTTAAATACAGTAGGGTTCTGAGTCCGGAAAATATGTTTAATGAATAAAACTAGTCAATAGGGGACTGCCTAGCTTCTTGTTCCTTTTAAAATGTTTTCTTCTTTTGTTGTTGTTGTTGTTGTTGTTTTTTAAATTACATGGCTATGGAAGTAAGCTATGATCTTTACTGGTCATTAAATTTTTGCCTTCCACCTCACCAAATTTTACTTTTTTAGAATAATATTTGTGTAATTGCATAAAATTTTTATTATGTAAAACATTATTTGGGGGGATTTTAAAGGTAAGAAATATTAGAGAGAATAAAACAGAGTGGTTAGATTGTGTTAAAAGTTCTCATATGGTAACATTAGTCTTGAACATCTAAGCCAACTTTACAGGTTAGACTCATCCATCACTTATAGTTGATTGTGTTCAAGTGGATCAATTTCTGGATGACAAGTTTACAAGATAATAATGTTGTATTTGTCATTATTTCTTAACATTAATCTCAACAAAAGCAATGAACAAAGTCAAAATAAGAGGTGTCAGTCAAAGGGTACTAGAGACCGATGCCAAAAAGCTGTAGGTAGTCTGCATTAAGGTTTTAGTGGGCCATAGTAGAGGGCAGTGTGGTGTTAGGGTGCCCTTTCCCCTGCTTAGTGCTGAGGTGCACACAGATTCTTATATTTCCTAACCCTGGTTTTCAAGCCATTCTGGACTTAGAATCTTTTGTATCCCTCAGAGCACCTAATGTACATGCTAATTGTTAATAAATATTTATTGATTATTTATCAAATATGCACATTCATTCATCTGTTTACTTGTTCAGTCAACAATATTTAAATGCCCTCTACTTGTCAGATACTGTGTTAGGTAATAGAGATATAAATGTTAATGCCAGGACTACTTGGAGCTTTCACACAGGTGGAAATATAAACATGTAAAAGGGAAGACATTCAAGTGATTATAGTAAAGTCAGGTGAATTTTTCCAGTAGGAAAAGTAAAAACATCTGTGGAAACATTGTACCGGTTAGGATGCTTTGGCTGTAAGTAACAAAACCTAACTAACAGTAGCTTAAATTAAACTAAGGGTCAGCAAACTTTTGTAAAGGGCTAGATCAGGGGTATCCAATCTTTTGGCTTCCCTGGGCCACATTGGAAGAAGAAGAATTGTTGGGCCACATATGAAATACTCTAATGTAGCTGATGAGCTAAAAAAAAAAAAATCACAAAAACCTCATGTTTTAAGAAAGTTTACAAATTTGTGTTGGGCCACATTCAAGGCTGTCCTGGGCTGCAGGCTGGACAAGCTTGGGCTAGATAGCAAATAATTTAGGCTTTCTGGGTCATTTGGTCTCTGTCACAACTACTGAAGTTTGCAACTATCCGTAATAGTAAACTAATAGACAGGCTTTATTTCAGTAAAACTGTTTACAAAAATGGGCATCCGGCTGGATTTGGCTCAAGAATTGTCATTTCATTTCTGGCTTAAACTATGAGTGCACTTACTGCTAATAACGAGCAGTTTGGAGAGAAACAGTCTGAGGCTGTTTTTATACTTCTCACAGGCACTCTAAGGCTGTTGGCTTTCATTTGGCATGTGTTATCTCATTTAATAATCTGAGAAAATAGGTGCTTTTATTAGCCTACTAATATAGATGAAAGGTGCTTAGGCTTATGGTCATAGTGCTAATAAATGGCAGTTAGGCTTCTAATTCAAATGGACTGACTGTCACTTGCCTCTTAATGATACACTATCCTCATTTCTTTAGTAATCATAATTATTAATGATGAGCAAGAGAGTTTGAGATCAAGTGATACACTGTTGTTTAAACAGTTCTAGAAAATAGTGACAGAGAACTGAAAGATTTTTCTGTATACTGTTTTTCACTGATCAGCCCAGAAATCTCATTAGTAAAAGATTGATTCCTTCTTTTCTCCGTCTTTCTTTCTTAGTTTCCCACCTCAACATTTCATCTATTTACAATTATATTTAATTATATTCACAGACAATTTCTAGGCCTTAATTAAATTTATTTTAGTGATGATTTCATTAGCTCTTTTTTCCAGGTGGCTTTAAAAAAATTTTTTGGAGAGAGAGAAAAAGGATTTACAAACATTTAAATTAGGACTTATGTATTAGTTCGTTGTGATTGTGCAATGAGTGACAAGTATTTTAGCTTGTGCTAAGTAACCTACGTGCTTCTTCACATGAGAAAATAACCTATGTGCAAAAGTAACAGTATTTAGGTAGGTTGGTAGATAGAACACAATATATACATTTATAAAGCACAAAGCAAGGACAGTAAGTTCAATAATGGTAAAGCAAAGTAAAGGATGTTTATAAATTGGGAGAAACAAAACAGGAAAGAAAAGAATGCTCAAGCAGGAATTAATGAGCTTAATAATAAGGGAGAGCTTTTTTATACTTTTGAGAAAAATATACAAAATCAGATAATTCTGAAAAATCCTTTTTAAGTAACAGCTAATTACAGTTCTGGAAATTCCTGGAACATTGAAATGGTAGAATTTGTCTTATAATGTCATAAATTGGCCCATTTATTTTATTTATCTACTGATTTAGGAAGACCTAATATAAACTGGAAAGGTCTCTGGAGTTGTGGGGACTAAAACATACCTTTCCTTATGTGTAAATGATTAATCTAAGAAAGACACTGAGTCCTGTCTGACATTTTATCAAGAATCTTTAATGACTTTAACTTTTAATCTTTTATATTTATAATTTAGTTTCCAAGAATATTTCTTCTTTTAAACACTGATATAGATTTTTCTTATTTTTCCCCCCCAAATTTTAAAAACTAAATTTGTCTTATCCTTAGACAATTTTACTTATTTTTTAAAGTGAAAGCAAATGTATTAAGAAAGTAAAGGAATAAAGAATGGCTACTCCATAGGCAGAGCAGCTGTATTTCTTTCTTTTTAATTTTTATTTTTTTTAGAGACGGAATCTCACTCTTGCTCAGGCTGGAGTGCAGGGATGTGATCATAGCTCACTGCAAACTTTCCCCCACCTCAGCCTCTTAAGTAGCTAGTACTATAAGTGTTCACCATCCAGCTTGGCTAATTTTTTTATTCTTTATTTTTTGTTGAGGCAGAGTATCACTATGTTGCCTGGGCTGGTCTCAAACTCCTGGCCTCAAACAATCCTCTGGCTCGGCCTTCCAAAGTACTAGGATTACAGGAGTGAGCCACCGTGCCAGGCCCTAGATCATTATAATTTTTTTTAAGGAATAATGTCTTTGCATTATGAAACAGAGTTTTCTTAATAGCAGAGTTGTTTAGTTGAAATTGGATGCAACATTATTTTGTTAAACTATTATTGAGAGTCAAGAATCAGAAATATGAAACTTGTCATGGCATCTCATAATTGCAATTTGATTTCATGATGGCGAATGTTGCACATCCTATCTAAGTCTTCTGTGGATTAACATATTATTGGGCCTTCCTTACGAACAACTTGATTCAAACTCCATAACATATAGTTGACTGCTATAAAACATCTTTAAAGATGTCTTTGAAAAATTAGTTGTGAATGAATATGTAAGTAGCCACTAGTGATGTTCTACTATTCATGCTTAAATCATAGTGCCATCCATCCTTAAAAGGGGAATTTGGATGGAATTGATTTAAATCACCAGCTAGGAAAATTTGGTTTAAGGCAGTTGTTGCCTACTGCTGTGGTTTGAATTGTCTCCCAAAGTTTGTGTGTTGGAAACTTATCCCAAATGTGGCAATGTTGGGAGGTGGGACCTTTATAGGAGGTGGGTCTTCCGTCATGAATGGATTAATGCAGTTATAAAGGAGTGGGTGTGCTATCATGGTAGTAGGTTTCTTATAAAAGGACAGACTTGCCCCCTCCTACACTCTCTTTGCCCCTCTATTTTGAGATGATGCAGCAGGAAGTTCGTCATCAGCTGCTGGCCCCTCAATCTTGGACTTCCCAGCATCCAGAACTAATGAGGCAATAAATTTTTATTCATTATAAACTAATTACCCAGACCATTGCATTCTGTTACAGCAACACAGAATGGACCAAGACACCTACTAAAATGCTTTCTTCTTAATTTGAATAACTTTAGAATTCATTGGGAACCGAATTTTGTATTTCTAAGTGTGCCTTTCTCTATAACTTGCTACCATGAAAAGTTTTCACCTTTATTATTTCCTCATTAGATTTTCAGTAGATGGATACTGTTCTCAGAAATGTACCCATCAAGACTTTTCGAGAGATTTTACTGAAATATTTGTGTTTATGTATTCTTCTGTTTTTCTTTGTATAATTTTCAGAAGCTTCATACTTTTTGAGTGAGGTAAGAATTTGCCTCTGGATGTATAATTTATTCTTCTGTAAAATGGGGGATGGTGGTACTTAAAAAGCTGTAAGTATTATAAGCGGTGTGAATAAGAAAACTAGGACATGTAGTCAGCATACCTTATAGAGAAATATTAGTTATGACTTTAACCTTGGCAATATTCCAGTGTCTTCAGTTTTAGAGTTTCATGTAATAAATTCCTGTCCATAAGGGGTTTTGTTTGTTATTCCCCCTTCCTGGTGATTGGTAGAAGATGTTAGGAGTGATTTGGGAAAGCTGGACTCTGAGTTTTGACAGCAGTTACATACTTATAGAGCCTGTCATATTTTTACTAACCTCTTATTTCTTTATACAGCAGGAAGTAATTTATGCTAATTTACCCCTATTTGCATATAGGTTATAGAGTTCTGTGGTGCAGAGCATGCTTAGAACTCCTTTTAAGTGTCTGTTTGGATCAAAGCAGGGCTGTGTGAGAGCTGTTGTCTGACACCAAGCTGTGTGGTGTTGTTTTCATTAAACATTTATCACACTTCCAGTGTGACAGCAGGGCAACTTTGTGCCAGGATAACATGTTTTCATGCAAAATTTATTGAAAAGACGAAGACTTTGTAAAGAGATCTTGTCGCCTTTCACCAGTGGCGAAGGGTAAATGTTTGGCTCGAAAGTAGTATATCGAAAGTATACCTTTAACACATGTCATTATAGCATGCAAAAAAAAGCTTCATACTGTCAGTTTTGTTAAGCAGGTAAACAAATACATCTTTATATACATGTATGCACTGGATTTTTTTTCTTTTTAAAGTTTTTACAGTTTCCCTATAAATCAAATGAATATCATAACATAGTGGCTCATTGTGTTGCTGGCCATTTTATATTACAGTGAAATTTACCACCCCGTATCTATTCTGTAGGTTTGAGTATTTGGTATTAGTTTTGATTTTACCAAAACAATCTAATTTTTTTAGAAAAGATGAGGTCAAGAAAGGGGACATAATATAACAAAAAGAATATTCAGTAAAAGCAGGAGGCAAGTATTTCCTCAGTTTTCCCAGGTCACCACCTTTCTTTTATTCATTATGTCAATACATTTAAATTATCATATAGTGTGCCCAATGGGATTTGACTTGAATTATGCCTGATAACATTTTAAATGGCATGAATTGTAGGTTCATTCTTTCTTTTGGTGATTGCTTGATTGTGAAAAGCTTTGGAATGAGAGAAGATACTTTAAATTTCCTTTTCATTCCACAGGAGGCTGAGGAATTAGAGATATGTAAAGAAGTTAGAGGGTAGGAGTAGCCTCATGCTGGACTTTTTAATAAGTTTTATTATATGGTCTATAAAAAATTGGGAGGACCCTTTGCAAGAGGTATTACAAAAATTATGTTAGCATTAACATTCGGGAATAAAAGGGAAAAAGTACTGAATTATAGTGTAATGGAAGAGCCTTGTCTTTCATCCCATATGGGATGAACAGAAACCTTCAAATTCTGACTCGTTATGCTTTGGAGCTATTGAAGGATGATTTTTTTTTCAAACAGCAAAACCATGCCTCATACAAATATACATGAACACATGCCAAAGATATTACTTACCTAATTAATGAGAGAACAAGTAAGATATTACAAGTAGCCCAAAGGATTCAGAGCAGACACAAATGTAGGCTACCAAAAATCTAGATGTGAATAACGTTAATAGATTCAAAACTAGCTTCTTCCACATAGGGGAAAGAAATGAGTTACACCTCCACTGGACAAAATTCATTTGTGTATTTATAGAAAAGAACTATTTGCATTGCTATCAATTATCTGTAATCTACGGAATCTAAAACTATCTCAGATGAGGAAAAGTGCCCTAGACAATATACCTGGTAGTCTTTTGTGATTATCTCAAGTCTTTTACAGTTTTTTTCCTGAGAAGGCAAGTAACTTTTTTGAACTTTAAATTTATTTTTCCATAAGATGGAGATAATGGTAACTGAGAAGCTGTTAACTATTAGAAGCAGTGTATGTCAGAAGCTGCTATGTAGTAGCAGCTCAATAAAATGGTCATTTTATTTTTTATTGATAAAACAGTTTTAAATATTGGTTTTTGTGATTACCACTTTCTCAACTATCATTCTTTATAAAGGTTGTTCCTTCAGTCTGAAAAACTTTCTTCTCTACCTTTCCTGCCAGATTCTATTCATCTTTTTTGAGTTTATTTTAAATTTCATTTCTTTTGTGAAGTATTCCTCACTCATCAAGAGTATGTTGAGTATCCCTGCAGTTAATTGCCATTGTATTTTTTTTTTTTTTTTTTTATTTTACTTTAAATTCTGGGGCACATGTGCAGATCTTGCAGGACTGTTACATAGGTATACACATGCCATGGTGGTTTGTTGCTTCTATCCCCCGTCACCTACATTAGGTAATTCCCCTAATGTTATCCCTCCCCAATCTCTCCACCCCCTGCTATCCCTCCTCTAGGCCCCCACCCCTCAACAGACCCCAGTGTGTGATGTTCTCCTTCCTGTGTCCTTGTGTTCTCATTATTCAACACCTCACTTATGAGTTAGAGCATGTGATGTTTGGCTTTCTGTTCTTGTGTCAGTTTGCTGAAAATGATGGTTTCCAGATTCATCCATGTCCCTGCAAAGGACATGAACGCATCTTTTTTTATGGCTGCATAGTATTCCATGGTGTATATGTGCCATATTTTCTTTATCCAGTCTGTCATTCATGGGCATTTGGGTTGGTTCCAAGTCTTTACTGTTGTAAACAGTGCCTCAAAGAACATACGTGTGCATATGTCTTTATAATAGAATGATTTATAATCCTTTGGGTATATACCCAGTAATGGGATTGCTGGGTCAAATGGTATTTCTGTTTCTAGATCCTTGAGGAATCGCGACACTGTCTTCCACAATGGTTGAACTAATTTACACTTCCACCAACAGTGTAAAAGCATTCCTATTTCTTCACGTCCTTTCCAGCATCTCTTGTCTCCAGATTTTTTAGTGATCGCCATTCTAACTGGCATAAGATGGTATCTCAATGTGGTTTTGATTTGCATTTCTCTAATGACCATTGATGATGAGCATTTGTTCCTATGTTTTTTGGCCACATAAATGTCTTCTTTTGAAAAGTGTCTGTTCATATCCTTCACCCACTTTTTGATGGAATTGTTTTTTTCTTGTATATTTGTTATAGTTCTTTGTAGATTCTGGATATTAGCCCTTTGTCAGATGGGTAGCTTGCAGACATTTTTTCCCATTCTGTTGTTTGGTGTTCTCTCTAATGATTGTTTCTTTTGCTCTACAGAAGCTCTTAAGTTTAATTAGATCCCATTTGTCTATTTTGGCTTTTGTTGCCATTGCTTTTGGTGTTTTAGTCATGAAGTCCTTGCCTAGCCTATGTCCTGAATGGTATTGCCTAGGTTTTCTTCTAGGGCTTTTATGGTGTTAGGTCTTATGTTTAAATCTTTAACTCATCGGGAGTTAATTTTTGTATAAGGTATAAGGAAGGGGGTCCAGTTTCAGCTTTCTGCACATAGCTAGCCAGTTTTCCCAAAACCATTTATTAAATAGGGAATCCTTTCCCCATTGCTTGTTTTTGTGAGATTTGTCAAGATCAGATGGTTGTAGATGTGTGGCATTACTTCCGAGGCCTCTTTTCTGTTCCATTGGTCTATATATCTGTTTTGGTACCAGTACCATTACTGTAGCCTTGTAGTATAGTTTGAAGTCAGATAGTGTGATGCCTGCAGCTTTGTTCTTTTTGTTAGGATTGCCTTGGCTATGTGGGCTCTTTTTTGATTCCATATGAAGTTTAAGGTGGTTTTTGCCAGTTCTGTGAAGAAGTTCAATGGTAGTTTGATGGGGATAGCATTGAATGTGTAAATTAATTTGGGCAGTGTGGCCATTTTCACAATATTGATTCTTCCTAACAATTAGCATGGAATGTTTCTCCATCTGTTTCTGTCCTCTCATTTCCTTGAGCAGTGGTTTGTAGTTCTCCTTGAAGAGGTCCTTTTTGTCCTTCGTTAGTTTTATTCCTAGGTATTTTATTCTCTTTGTAGCAATTGTGAATGGGAGTTCGCTCATGATTTGACTCTCTGTCTGTTGTTGGTGTATAGGAATGCTTGTGATTTTTGCACATTGATTTTGTATCCTGAGACTTTGCTGAAGTTGCTTATCAGCTTAAGGAGATTTTGGGCTGAGATGATGGGGTCTTCTAAATTTACAATCATGTCATCTGCAAATAGAGACAATTTGACTTCCTCTTTTCCTAATAGAATATCATTTAATTTTTTTTCTTGCCTGATTGCTCTGGCTAGAACTTCCAATACTATGTTGAATAAGAATGGTGAGAGGGCACCCTTGTCTAGTGCCTGTTTTCAAAGGGAATGCAGAAGCGTTTTGTTTTTTGCCCTTTTTTTTTTTTTTTAGTTTTTATTATTTTGAGATATGTTCCATCAATACCTAGTTTATTGAGAGTTTTTAGCATAAAGAGCTGTTGAATTTTGTTGAAGGCCTTCTGTACATCTATTGAGATAATCATGTGGTTTTTGTCTGTGGTTGTGTTTATGTGATGGATTACGTTCATAGATTTGTATATGTTGAACCAGCCTTGCATCCCTGGGATGAAGCCTACTTGATCATGATGGATAAGCTTTTTGATGTGCTGTTGCATTTGGTTTGAAGATTTTTGCATCGATGTCATCGTGGATATTGGCCTGAAATTTTCTTGTTTAGTTGTATCTCAGTCAGGGTTTGGTATCAGGATGATGCTAGTCTCATAAGGCAAGCCTGGCTAACTCCCATTGTATTTATACCTACTCTGAGTAGAGAGTTTTGTAATGTTACAATTTACAAATTACCTTTTCTGTCTTAGTTAACATTGTATTTACTTGGAGTATGGTAAGTACTCAAATATTTGTAGAATGAATAATAAATGTTTTTTAAAAGTTTTTTTAGTTAATTAAATCCAGCTTAAAAGCATTTTAAAGTGATAACATTGCATTTTTGGTGTCGGAAAAATAAACAACTTTTTTATACTACCTCATTTCTGCTTGAAGTGTGCATGTGCATTCACATACATACACTACTTCCATCCAGGTCTCCAGCCTGCATTAAAGAAGTCCTATATAACTCACTTTTTTCTGTATTTTAAATGTAATCAATCATGCTAAAATTAACATCAGTTAGCATCAGTTGTTTAAAAAATTGAATGTAACTGCTTGGATTCATATTTTAAACACCAATTAAGATTCCAGTCTTGATTGATCACTCTTCATGCCTGTTCTAATTTATTTCAGGATCTTAATTGATACTATTTTCTTGATTTTGTATACGGTTACAGGGCAAACTACCAGACTTAAACATGCTATTCCATAGAGATCTTTAACTGAAGGCCTTAATGTTTGCCTTTAGTAAGGTTATGTATGACTTTGTAAGCTAGAGATTCTGCGCTATCATAAGAGGAATGTAAAGGGAATAATCTTGGAGTTCGCCGTCCAGTCTTTTCTTTCTAAGTAAACAAGCAGGTCCCCTAAATGCTAAGCTTTTGCTTATAATCACTTACTACACTTCTAATTTGTATCTCATTATAAAGTATGTAGAATATCCCTGATATGAATGATGCTAAACCAAATAGAAGCAATCTGCTCTGTACTTTTTTTAAATTCGCGTTTCTTCAGTTCTCATAGGCTTTCTCCAGTCTAGAGATCATTGGAGTGGCATCTCCAGAATGGAACAGATTTGAATAAACCGTAACGTTTGATTGACATATTAGATAAATCTTGGTCAGCACAAGTATAGAATGAGAAATTTATCTTCCTTTGAATAAATTCCAAAGATTGAAAAACAGATATCCCTATGTTGATTTATTTTTATATCTCAATGTGATATTATAGGACAATTTTAAAGTGCCTGGTTTTAATATTCTTAATATCTTAGTTAATAAAATGAGTATAGCCAGATGATAGGAATAGCATGTGTCTCTTTGGGTAGATATAGTTATGAGGTGTACTTTTCTACTAAAGCAGAGTAAGTTGTAATGCATTCCATTTGTGTAAATGTCGTTAACATGTCTTAGATCTCAAGACAATGAAAGTATATAATAAAAGAAAATCTCCAAATGGTATCATTGAGGTTAATGCTTTTCATTTAGTGATGAAGATACGATCCTTGGGTTCTGAGATTGCATATAACTACAGGAAGATAGGATAAATCTCAGAGAATGAACCTTGTGGGTGTAAACACAAAAGCATTTTTTAATGCTGTTACATATGTGATGATCACTAACATAGCAAGTGCAGTTAGGGAAATACAACCATGAGTCCTGCTGTTTTAAATCTCTCTGAACTCCTGTAGGAGGTTTTGAAATTGCAGCCTTTGGCCCCTGTGGATATACCAGCCTGTGACAGGCTACCTGGAAGTAGATCATGAAAATCAATTTGGTTGTCATGTTGCAGCCGTAGCTTCTTTCTCGCGAAAAGATAAAGGAGGTCATTCTACATTAGAAAAAGAAACAGGTAGATAGCAGATTTTGAAAAATAATGTGTATTTGGAATAAGCCAGATGTGAAATTCATAACTACTTAGAAGTTAAGTACACTTAACAAAAATTGTAAAAGACAGGAGTAGAAGAAAATGTTTTCATTATTCAAAGCTGTCTAGGCAAAGACAGCTTTAGTGTAGTCAGCCCTCCATATCCATAGGTTCTACGTTCTTGGATTCAACCGACCACAGATCAGAAATGTTTGCAAGAAAAAACAATAAAAATAATAATACAACAAAAAATTATACAAGTAAAAAATACAGTATAACAACTATTTACATAGCATTTACATTATGTTAAGTATAATTAATCTAGAGATGATCTAAAATATACAGGAGGATGTGTTACTGTGCTATTTTATGTTAGGGACTTGAGCATCCTTGGGTTTTGGCATTCATATTGGGTGAGTTTTAGTAATTCTTGGTTATCAAAGAATTGGTTCGTTTTATCTTAGTTGTTAAGTTTATATTCATAGAGTTGTTCATAGTATTCCCTTAGTATCTTTTTAATATTTATATGACCTGTAGTGATAACTTCTTTTTCATATCCTGATTTTTTGGGTAAGTATTGCTAGAGGTTTTTTGGGGGTTCATTGATATCTTTTGTCATTTTTTCTTTGTTCAATTTTATTCATTTCTGTTCTTTATTATTTTTTCTACTCCCTCTTTGAGTTTATTTGTACATGTTTTTCTAGTTCCTTAAGGGTGGGACCTTAGATTATTGATTTCACATCTTTTTTCTTTTCTAATACAAGTGTTGAATGGTATAAATATCTTTCTAAGCACTGCTTTAGATACATCCCACAAATTCTCATACATTGTATTTTTATATCTTCTCAGTTGTCAATATTTTCTAATTTCTCTTGTGATTTCCTCTTTGATGTATAGATTATTTAGATATGAAATATATGCTTTCAAGTGTTTGGAAATTTCCCTGTATCTTTCTTTTATTAATTCTAGCTTCATTTCGACCAAAAACATACTTTGTATGATTTTAGCTCTCATAAATTACTTAAGGTTTTTTTATAAATTAGGATATGGTCTGTCTTGGTGAATGTTCCATGTGTATTGGGCTGTTGTTGAGTCATGTGTTGTTTAAATGGCAATTAAATCCAGTTGGTTGATGGGAATTTTCTGTTCTATCTCTTGGTTTATTTCCATATAATAGTTGTTGATTACTAAAGAGAAGTGTTGAAGTCTCTAAGTATAATTCTGTATTTAGTTATGTCAGTTTTTGCTTTGGGTATTTTTGAGCTCTTTTGATTGGCTTTATATAGTGTAAGTACATTTAAGATTGTTGTCTTCTTGGCGAATTGGTTCTTTTTTTTTTAATTTATTTATATTTTAAGTTCTGGGGTACATGTGCAGGTCATGCAGGTTTGTTACATAGGTATACACATGCCATGGTGGTGGTTTCCTGCATCCATCGCCCCGTCATCTACATTAGGTATTTCTCCTAATGCGATATCATCTTTGTTCTTGGTAATTTTATTGCTACAAAAGACACATTGTATGATATTACTATAGCTATTCTTGATGTCTTTTGATTGGTGTTTGCCTGGTATATCTTTTCCATCATTTAATGTTTAACATGCTTACATCATTGTATTTGAAATGAGTTTCTTGCATATACATGGATTTTTCTTTTTTTTTGTAAATGTAGAAACAGGATCTTGTTATGTTGCCCAGGCTGGCCTCAAACTCCTGGCCTCTAGAAATCCTCCTGCCTTGGCCTCCCACAGTATCTGGCCTTAGATTCATTTTGAAAATCCATTCTGACAGTTAGTCTTTTCGTTGGTGTGTTTACATAACTCACTTTAATATAATGATTGCTATGTTTGGATTTAGGTCTTTCATTCTATCATTAATTTTTTGTTTATTTCCTCTGCTTTTATTTCTGATTGCCCTTTTCTATATTTTTTATGGGTTGTTTGGACATTTTTTATTATTCCATTTTAATTTCTCTGTTGTGTTTTTGACTATATTTTTGTATATAGTTTTTTTAGTGATTGCCCTAGGAATTATAATACGCATACTTAAGTCTGCATAGTCTACTTAGAATCTATGTTTTATTGCTTCAGTTGGAATGTGGAAATGTTACCAGTCTTTAATTCTTTAATTCCAAAAACCTCATGAGGCAATGTTTATAGTTTTTGCTTTAAACTGGGAAAGATATTTTAGGATAATTATGAGGAGATTGTGTTTTACTTTTACTCAGATTTTTTACCATTCTGTTGTGTTGTAGGGTTAATTTTAAGTTTTCCAAATACTTACCATTTGTGTTACTTTTAATTATTTTTTATCATCGACCTTCTGCCTAATTTTTCTTTAGCCTGAAGAGCATCCTTTATTATTTTTTTAAATTCTCAGATTTTAAGATTTTGTGTGAAAAGATTGCATTTTTTCTTCATTCTTAGAAATTCAGTGAGCAATGAATTATAAATAGACATATTTTATTAGGTTGGTGCAAAAGTAATTGTGGTTTTGCCATTATGTTTAATATTTCCGTAATGTAAAGGCATAACTTTATTCTTAATTTTTTTAGAAGTTCTGGTTTTCTGGGTTTTCGCAGTTTTATTATGATGTGGCTGTGTTTGTTTTTCTTTATATTTAGCTTAAGTCACTTATTCTCTTTTTAAAAAATTAAAAAATTTTTTTTGGATTTAGGCCTTTCATTCTATCATTAACTTAAAAATTTTTTTTTTTTTTAAAATATAATCTGCTTAGTGTATCTGTTGAGTTCTTAATTTTCTGTAATATATTGTATATTTTCCTTATTATATTTTTGCGATTCTGGTATGTTTTTTGATTCCTTTTATGGTTTCCTCTTCACCAATTCTCAATTTTATGTTTATCTTCTTTCATCTACTAAGTTTAGTTATTTTGTAGTCTATGACTTTCATGTGTAGTTGGGTTCATTTATGTTGCCTCTGAGAGCAATCTGGAATAATATTAATCTAGTTTCATCAGTTGAATTGCTAACTCTTAGAGGCCATCACACAAACAAAAAATTGTTTTAAAAAATTTTCCAGCTATTGTAATAGTTCTTAGAAAAAGGGTTGATTCAAATGATCTAATCTACCATTACTAGAATGGGAATTTTCATCCTATTTTATTATCTTCCATATTTCTCAGTGTCCAGAGGTGAATTTGTTATCCTTCTCACTTTCCATTCTTCCTTCCAAACTATTGTCTACCCTTTATTTTGAATACAGTAAATTAAAACCTGTTCCTCTGATGCTCATGCTATTCACCATGAAACTTTCTTTCCCTTCATTTTGCTGTCATAATATGTATTAGGCAGTGCTCGTTTTTCATTAAGACTAGCATCTGGCTGGCGGTCTTCTTGTTCTTGAACCCATTTTCCAAGTCTTCAGTAGGCCAGAACTGTTCTTGGAACTTCAGATGGTTTTATATAATTGCCTGTTGGACATGTCTAGAATCTCAAGTCCATCATATCCAAAGCTAATCTCATGAGTGCTCCCCCACAAGAGAATTAGAAGATGTGATCAGATAAAGTTGTATATACCTTCAGGGTTGCTAGAATATAAATTAGTAATGAATACTGCATCCTCTTCTCCAAAGAGTCCGTGATATGTTACTGTAGTAGATATAGTAGAAACAACATTAGACTGGTACATGTGGGTTCTAGTGTTGGCTCTTCTCACTGGCCTGTGACTTTGGGCTGATCACTTAACATCTCTGGGTTTTATATTCTTTAACTATAAAATGTGAGGCATGGAGTAAATGATCTTTGAAGTATTTTTTTTGTGGTAGAAAATTTGCGCACTAGTCTTCAATGAAGAGGAGTAGTATAATGTTCTGTAATTGAAGAGGAAAGCATTTTAGTATAATCCTAAGTTATTACATTAGTTTCCTGACATTAAATTAATTATCATGAGGATTCTCTACCTTTCCCACATGTAGGGACATTGGTAACTGAGACTCCTTAGGTATTACCACCTAGCTGATTCCCTCCCTTCATGTTGTCATTTATTCATCAAATGTTGGGCACCGGGTTGGGTCTTGGAGAGTCATTCCATGGTGATGGATAACAGTTATGGTACCTGACTTTACTGAAATTATGGTCCAGTGGGGGGAGATTACAAATATGAAATCACATAAATATAGATTTTCAATGCTGATTAAAAGCCAAGCATGAGATGTGTAGTGCTTTGAGCAGAATATAATGGTGGGGGAGGGAGATGTATTTGACTTAGAATTAGTCAGGGCAAATTTTCCTGAAGAAATAGGATGAGTAGGAGTTAGTGAGGGAAGGAGCAGCGAGAAGAAAATTACAGAAAGGAAACATCATCAACAAAGGCCTCTAGAATGGAGGGACACTGATATGAATAGGGACGGAAAGATGGTCACAGAAGCTAGAATGGAGAGGAGGGGGGAGCACAGTCTGAGATGGGGCCAGAGGAGCAGATAGGGGCTAGCCTATGCAGGGCCTTGTAAACCTGGTTAAGGATTTTGGTCTCTATCTTGAGGGTAGCAGGATGCCTTTGAAGTGTTTTAATCTGATGGGTGACATGATCAGATTAGTGTTTTGAAAAGATCACTCCAGCTGCAGTGTGGAAAACAGATTGCAGAGGGATAAATAAGAGTGGATGCAGAGAAACCAGATAAGTAGCACAGTAATCTAGGAGAGATGTAATAGTAGCTTGGGACAGGGATTTGGCAATGGAGATGGAGAGAAATTGATGAATTTGAGACCTATTTATATATTTAATGATAGATTTGATTTGGTAAATGAGATGCAGATGTTAAGGGTAACCATTAGTTTTCTGATTTATATCTCTGTAATGATGGTAAGACTTTTTACTGAGCAAGGATTACATTGGAAGATGGCATGGTATCATACACACTGAGTCTGAGGGTCTTTTGGGATGTTCAAGAGGAGACTGAAAGTAGAAGAATGTATTGTAGGTGCAGAACTCACGAGAGTTTTAACTTGGTCTCAGATTTTCAATTCCCTTTTATTCTTAACTCTTTAGGTATTTTACTTGGACCTTGATAACTGTAGAGACCTATAAAGGGGAGGTTGCAGTAACCGAAGCAATATCTCCCATATGGCAAGATTAAATCACAGTGACTGTTGGATGTGACCCATGGGCCACAACAAAGATAAATGCATTGTACCATGGATTACTTTGGATGCTGTTAAAATGTGTCTGGCACTATTGTAGTTACTGGAGATTGCAAAGATTAATAAGACACGGTCTTTGATCTCAAGAAACTTCCATCTAGTTTGGGAGCCAGACACACAAATAATGATAACAATGTAGTAAGAGTGCTGTGACAGAGATGCCCACTATACCAGGGGAGCATAATGAAAGGACACTTAATCCAAAATTAGCCAGTCAAGGAAGATTTTCTGGAGGTGTTGACACTTAAACCATCTGGAAGAATATGGAAGAGGAAGTAGGAAGGAAAGGGAAAATCAGAAAGATTCAAGTGAGAGGGATTGTGTTATGTTTAGGAAACCATTTTTATCCCTCTTTTTTGGGGAGAAATTACATTTTATTGTTAGATACAGAAAAATACCTTCTGGAAACAAGAAGGTGACATCAAACATTGTTGGTTCTTCTTTTTTTTTCTTTCTTTCATTCTCCTCCTCTTTTTCCTTCCTCCTTTTATATGATACATTTCAAAATGGAACATTATATAAAGGCTTACATACAGTAAAGAGTCTTATTTACATCTTTTCCCCCCTATGCCCTCAATTTCTATTCTTCTTTCCCTAAAAATCCATGTAACTACATTTATTAGTTTCTTAGTTACCCTTCTAGGGTTTCCTTATGTAAAATTATAGGCAAATACAAATATACATTTGAAAATTTCCCTTTCCTTGTGGGATCTTTAGTTCATCCTGGCTAAATGAAATACAAATAAATACAAAAGGGATATAAGAAGAGATGCCACGGAAGTTTCAACTTGAAGGATTTTAACTCAGAGAAGCAACACTAAGGAGAATGGACTGAGAGAGACCATTTAGGAGTCTTACGGTAAGTAATGTGAGGGAGTAAGGATGAAGCCTTAATTAAGGTAGTGGCAGCTGAGAAGGAAGGTATGTTATCCAATTGGATCTTGATCTGACTTGGGTTCAGAAACTTACCAGTTATTTAATACTGAATGATAATATAGAGACACTAAGGATAGAATTTGGATGAATTGTTTGAATAGTGGATGGGAGAGAGTGAAAATCAATGGGGTTTCCTCATCAAATGAGGAAAAGAAGCTAGTGGAGAAATGGTATACCACAGTGGTTAATAATTCATATGTTATTGTCTTATAGACCTGCCTTTAAGTCCAACTCTTTCATTTACTAGCTGTGTGATCTTGGTCAAGTTACTTAATCTCTCCAAGTCTTGGTTTCGTTATCTAAAAATGGCCATGATTAAGATGACTACTTTATAGGTTAGCATGAAGATGAGAGGAGTTGATGCATAAGGACGAGTTTGTATCCATGGCTCACTGGAAGGGTTAATCATAGATAGGGAAGCCATATGATGCTTTGAAGTGAGTGAAGATGGGAATGAGAAGGTGGTTAAGTGAAAGTACAAAGGAACATGAAATACTCACACATAGTTACTTTGATAGTCTGTCAGTTGTTGACTTGGGAATGCCACTTGAGTCCTTTGGGCCTCAGTCCATCTATCTGTACTATGGAAGTTAGACGAAATGATCATCAAGGTCCTTCCAAATTTATTCTTTTGATGCCATACCAAAAGCCAACTTGAAAGTCTAAAACCATATCTTCTATGAAGTAGATTTCAAAATAAAAACTGTAATTCTTTCAGGTGCTATTAGTTTATTGAATTATATTCATTATATGCCAACACCCAGGATATTACCTCTATCATACGTTTAACTTTATGTGATTGCTTCCTTGAATAATTTTGTTGTTGTTTTGACTATAAAGATACTTTTTCTTTGTTTCTTTCTTTTAATAACCACTTTCTATTTTAAAAAGACTATTGTTTGCCTTGGTCCTTTTAATCTGCCCATGAGGAATTCAAGCTGAATGATAGGGAGCTGTGAAAATCCAGTTAGTGTGAGCTGTAATCTTTTTACTGGCTTTAAATAGTTAGAGTACCATGCAGACACCCTGCAGATAACTGAATCAAAACATACAGTAATCACCTAAACATGGATTCTGCCTTTGCTGTTATGGAACCATAGTAAAAATCACTAATAACCATTTACTTTGCAGAAACGATATTTGATCATGATATCAAATAAAATCAGAGTTTGATATTAAAAGTCGTATTTCACAGGTAGGCAACCCAGTATTGGTGAAAAGTATTGATTTCAAAAATTTGATATTATCCAGTATTTATAATATCCTCTGACTATAATAGAGTCAGGAAAACATCTTTATAAAAAGAGAATATTTATAATTCTTTAATCTTTAGTCAGTTTCTACTTTGGATCTTGCTAAAGGAAAACAAAACACTAGTAAGATAATCAGGCTTTGAAACTATAATAAAGAGCAAAAGAAAGTATGCTGTTCTTTTTTTTTCTTATCAAAGAAACTGGTTCCACTAATGCAGTTTATTGAATTTAGATAGCAAAATATTCCCTAATAACTTTGTCACATGATGGTCTATTTTTCTAGCTTTACAGGCTGCTTTTTTTTTTAAGTTTAAAGATGGATTTCTCATCCATTAGATTCTGCATTAGAGCGATGAGAAACACAGTATGCAGTATGCCGATGCTGCTTCCTGATTTCATTAGCTTTCCATTTTCTAATACTGCTGTTGATAATATTCTAGTGAAGTTTACAAAATAAAATAGTCTACTTGTTGAAACCAATATTCTAGTGTTGCTGGTATGATTCATGCTACATTAGGAGTTCATTAGTCATTAGTAATCTTTTATGTTTAGTGTACTCTACTGAACAGTAAACTTGAACTCCTTTGTTTTGAAAGATTTGTAGAGTCTGCTCCAGGACAAAGATTTCATAAAGTAGATGCCTTTCCTATGCTTATTGCTTTGCCTCAGGCAATTTTACAGAGCTCAACGTGCCAGTTCTTCAAAATAGGGAAGCCCACTTTTCATGAAAAATAGTTTCTGAGGACTGTAGTTGCCAGTCCATAGTCTCCATACTTAATTTTTTTAAAAAAGTTTTTTATTCTAGAAATACAGAAACATAAAAATGTAGAGAGATTCATATAATGAAGCTGATTTATCTATCTTCACTTCCAACAGTTTTCAGTATTTGGCTCTTATAGGTATGCTTGTATGCAAATGTTTTAGAAAACCGGTTACAGTATTATTATATTACCTAATGTCTCCATGAAAGTTCTAAAAGCCATTGCCATTTTTAGGGGGGATTGATAACTTTTGGTGTGCATTTAGATTAATTGTAAATAATAGTAAGAGGGACAGTTTAAGATCAGTTAGAATGTTATTAGCATATAGAGCACTATGGACATGGTGCAAAACATTCTGAGCACATAATTGTGGGTGACTGTACTGATACTTGGTAGTAATATTTCTTATCAGTCACATAGCCTCCATTTTTTCTCACATGTAACCATCTTTGCCTGTATCCTTTCTTTTTTTTTTTTTTTTGTTTCGAGACGGAGTCTTGCTCTGTCACCAGGGTGGAGTGCAGTGGCACAATCTCGGCTCACTACAGCCTCTGCCTCCTGAGTTCAAGCGATCCTCCTGCCTCAGCCTCCCGAGTATCTGTGACTACAGGCATGCGCCACCATACCCAGCTAATTTTTTGTATTTTTAGTAGAGACAGGCTTTCACCATGTTGGCCAGGATGGTCTCGAACTTTTGACCTAGTGATCCACCTTCCTTGGCCTCCCAAAGTGCTGGGATTACAGGTATGAGCCACCACACCTGGCTGCCTGTATCCTTTCTAAGCATCTGCTCCTATAGTCACATCTTAAAAAGGTAACAAGCCACGCAACATATTGTATAACATGGTGACTGTAGTTAATAGCAATGTATTATACACTTGAAAATTGCTGGAGTAGATATTAGATGTTTTCACCACAAAAATAAGTATATGAAGTAATATGTATGTATTAGCCCAATTTAGTCATTCCCCAATATATACATATTTCACATCTTGTACACTATAAATATATGTAATTTTTTGTAAATTAACAAAAAGTTAACAAGCTTGTCTTCATTATTAGCTTTACACCCCAATCAAGTCTTAGTAGCATATATTCATTCTCCGTCTCCAACCCCTTATATTTCCAAATCAGTAACTCTAGTATCACTTCTTAAAATGCTTGACCATTAAATATACCACTTTTTATCATCCGTCACCACTTTGTTTTCTTTACCTGTCTTCTGACCCAGATTAGTGTCATTCTTTTCTGTGTCAATGGAAGAAGTGTCTTTGTTTTTATCATTTTGCTCTGAATCCCAGTACCTTTTCTAATGGTGCTCTGTTCGGCATCTTCCTCTGCTGGATAATTCCTACCAACATGTTTAAAACAAAGCAAAACAAAAACCCTTAACTCGCACTTGACCTCTCATTTCCTTCAGCACTATTCCATTTCTCTGCTCCTAATTTCAGTAGTAATTTCACTGATTTTTCTTTATTCCACTTCTTTCCTGTTCACTCTTCAGTACATTTGAGCTTCTGATTTTACCACTCCACTGAAACTGCCATTGTCAAGTGACTTCTATTCTGCCAAATCCAGTAGACACTTCTCTCTTATCTTGTAGGTTTTCTGCACAGTGTTCAGCACAGTCCATTACTCACCTTTGATCTTCTTCCTTTTATCCCCTTCGTCTTCCTCTTTCTTGAAATACCTTCCTCTTTTGATTATCTGCAATACCATCTCAGTGGCCACTCCTCTGATGTCTCTTGCCTCTGCAAGTGTTGAAGTATCTCTAGTCTTGGTAACTGGGTTCCATCATTTTTCAGACTTTTACTCTTTCTGTAGGTTAGATTCAGTAAATTTTTTCTGTAAAGGGCCAGATTATAAATATTTTAGGCTTTTTAGGCTGAGAGGCAAAATTGAGGGTATGATATAGGTACTTACAGAAGAAAAAGCAGATTTCCATGCATGTCAAACAAATTATTAAATTCAAAATGTAATAATTATTATTTATCTTTTTTATCTCCACTGATATCTTGAGTGGAGTGATATCTCCAGTGATACAGACCAAGTCATCATCATTTTCCACCTGAGCTATAGCTTAGCTTCCTAATTGTTTGTTTTTTTACTTTCACTCTTGTCCTCCCCATAATCCATTATCCCCCACAATGTTCGGAGGGATCTCTTAAAAATGTAAGTCCCAGATATAGGTGATGGGGGAGGAAGGCAGCAAATCACACTGCCATGTGTGTACCTATGCAACAATCTTCCATGTTCTTCACATGTACCCCCAAACCTAAAATGCAATTAAAAAAAAAAAAATGTAAGTCATGTCACTCCTCTACTTAAATCCTTTAGTGACTTCTTTTTGAAGTTTTTACTTTGGGCATTAAAATACCACAGGCTCATGCACTCCAGTTTATCTCCTGCCACTCAAGACGCTGTAGCCACACTGTTCTTTCCATCCTCTACACCTTTGCAATTGTTGTTGCCTCTGTCTGGAATGCTTCTTCCAGGGTCTCCAGCTAATTTACAATCAGTGTTTAAGAAAGGTCTCTTTATATATAATTAATAGCAATGTATCATGCACTTGAAAATATTTTTAAGGAGACCTTTCTTGAACACTGATTGTAAATTAGCTGTCCCTATCCCATTACTCTATATTCTGTTTCTGTCCTTGAGAGTACTTATCGTAGTGTGTAATCATCTTGTTAGTACTCCCACCAGAATATAAACTTCAGAAGGGAAGGGTCCTTGTTCACTGGTATATCCACAGAACATATGAATAATGCTTGTTGCATAAATGGTACTGAAGTAAGATTTATACATAAATGAATTTAATGACCAAATATGTCACTTGTATTTAAATCGCAGGTTTCTTCATCACTTTTATCTGTAACTTTCACTTTTTAAGATAAAATTTTGATTTTTAAAAATTATTGTCAGCATATGCTTTAAAATTTAATGTAGAATATTTTAAGTGAAACAGTTTTCCACTCTGTTCTATATTTCCCCATCCTGTTCCTCGGAATTAGGAAATAGAATTTACGTGCATGATTTTGTGCTTCTGTGCTTTCATCTGTATGTTTATAACAATGTTCAATGTATTTTATAAATGGATTATGCTGTGTAGATGTCTGCAATTTGATTTTTATACTAATGTTAGCGCTTGAGTACTAAGGTTTATCATTTTTAATTTTGAAATCACAGAATTTCTTTTGTTAAGAGAATGGATGGTTAAATTCATATTCCAGAATTAAAGCCTTTCTCATTTCCTGTGTATAAATGTCATACATTTTAAAATTTAGAAAGAAATTATCAAGGCTAAGTAGCAGTGCAGGTGGGGTATAAAGCAAAGAATGAGAATTGGAGTCTTTTTCCTCCACTTTACATTGGGTTAATTCTAATTATTCACAACATTTGAAAGACGTTTTCACCAAATGACCCTTATATCCAAAGGCATCAGATGTGGTAAGTGGAACTACTAAATGGCAAATGATCTCATCTATTGTATTAACCTTTAACTAGTATTTTAAATAAATTATTTTTATGAACAAGCTATGAAAACATATGGTCTGCTGTATGGCAGGTGATTGATTTATTTTGAGAGAAGAATATTCAAACTGTTTTAACAACTGAAAAACAACAAAAGGTATTTTCTCTTTTGAAGAGAATTTAAGAAATATCCTTTCTGGCTATGTAAATGCCTGTAAATATTGTGATAGAAATATGGTATATTCAAATCTCTTTCAAATCAAGTTTTTGAAGTACCAGTCTTGATATTTTTCATCTTCCTTTTACAAAACCAGTCCTTTTGTCTCTCTTGATAATGATACTGAGCTTCCGCTGCCTCAGTACAAAAAATATTTTTATAGATCATCATGGTAGATGTACAGCAAGAGAGACCTAGTCTAGCCTGTTTCCCTGCAGATGCGCAAAGTGTGACTGCAAGAGGTTAAGTGATGTATTTTTTCAAGATAGCTAGCCAGGTGAGATTTTGATATTTTAAGAGTTATATAGTTCTCTAAATAACTCTTATTGAAGACAGGTGTGTGTTTTTGTATTGAGAGATTTTGTATCTCCCTACTATGACTAATACCAGTAGATGTTAAATACATATGTATTAATCAATAAATACAAGAAATGTTCTCAGGATTTTAAGTTTCAATCAATTGCTGTATACCGTGTTAAACTTGCTGCCCCTTGATGACTGATTAAAGTACTCTCCCACTTGTCATTGGCTGTTCAGTTACTGCTGCCCAGAGCCAGAGAGTTTGCTTGTCTTGTTAAAAAGTAAGATTTATATCCCTTTTGGTTTGGAGGCAATTAAAAGTTGCAAGGACAGATTAAAGTAGAAGCATCATAGGTATATTAGTGAGTTATTGGGACTTTTTCACAGATTTAACCAAAAGAATTGTGAGAGGAAGAAAAACCTTACATCTAACAGGAAGAAAAAAGTTTTAGGAAGACCAAATTGTGAGTAAACCTATATAGGCCTTAGAAACATTTTTACATTCAGTAGAACATTAATTACTTTTAAAATAAGGACTACTTGATACCTTTATATTAGTCAGAGTCCAACCAGGAAGGTGGAAACCAACTAGAGAATGGTACAAAAGAAAATGTTGAGATTACAGATATTAAGTAATAGAAAGTAGGTACCGATTCTGGGGAACAAGAGAAGAGGTTAGTGTTATCAGCACATAATATCGCAGGGAATGGCAGAACTCAGACCCAGGTGTCTGATGAAGCAAAGGTGTTGCTTCACTAGAGTTGGTACCTCAAGGGCTTGTGGGAGGGTCCCCATGGTGCTAGGCCCTAGACTTCTGAGGAATGGGTACTGTTCAGCTGCTGCTGGTTCCTCTGAGGGAATGGAATGGATCTGGATCTGAAAGAATGGGTGAAAAAAACCCTTAGAAATTAGAACTGATACTAAAGAGTTATTTCCTACAAAGAGATGTTACTGGGACAACTCCGACAGAATCAGCAAGTAAAGCAGGGAAGCCCTCACTTTCTCCTACTATTCATTCTTCCTCCAACAACCTCTGTTAGCAGAACCTAACAGGGAGCTAGCCAGCTTGCAGAAGGGAAACATCATTTGAAGATCCCAGCCACAGTAGGTTTATGGCTAAGGCAGTATCTTAGTAATTAGCATAATAAAATGCCGTTTTTAATCCCTTTACACTAGAGTCTTTTCATCTTTCTTTTCTCAAGACTTAAGTGTTGCTTATATCCATAGGTTCCCACTTTGGTTCAAGAGATAACAGGTAACTTGGATGTTTCGCATTGCTGAATGGGTCTTTCTCAATCTGTGTGCCCTGTGTCTAGTGTGATATAATATTATTTGTGCTTTTGCCCACAGTGACCCCCATGGTAAAGTATATGACTCAGCATCCCGTTTCTTAAAAATGATAAAGGTATGCAGTTCTGAGTCTCAGGTTACTTTCCTCTACAAGTTTTTATTGCAAAGACCTCTACTCCTTTTCCTTTTACCTTCCCTCCTTTGTCTGTATACACCCAGAGTTTCATCTTTTTAGACTGTTCATAACAGGATTGATTTGTAGTTTGTGCATACTGGAACCCAAAATGATGTTGAAATGTATGTATTAGTAAATTAAAGGCTTGTAGAATTTTGTGTTAAGGGAATCTAAGGTTGAGAAATATTTTCATGTGTTAGTATTCTGGGCCTTTTTTCTGTATTGCCCCAATAAGGAGGAAGAGATAAGTTAAATGTAAATTAATTTAATTTTATTTGTAATTAAATGAGAGAGAACGTAAGAAAATTAAATACTAAGGTATAAGATTTTGTTGGGTTGGTTTAGCTTCGGAGGACAAAAACCATGATAATATGTAAGGTTTCCTTTATCCCACCTCCTTCAACCAATTTTCAACTGCTTGGGGATGTTATTGCCCCTATTCAGAATACATGCTGTATACTATATAAACATGCTATATAGTAAGAGACTTGTGTTCTAGTCCAAGCTCCAGTGCTGAATACAAACTCAGTTACTAAATAAGAATCTCCTTGTCCTCCCCTCTTGCCTCTGTCCCCCAAGATAGATGAGTGGTTTTCAGGCTTTTAAAAATTTCCTCTTTCCTCCATTTTATTCCTTTTCTTTCTACCATTCCCTACCTTTCTCACTTCCTTACTCCCTTTTTTTCCCCTCCCTTCATCTCTCTTTTCCTCCATCTTTGTCTTCCTCTGTTTGTATATATATTATATATATTTATATTATATATATTATATACCTAATGCCTTTATTGTATATAACATATGTATTATATATAATACCTATATATATATAAACAGATATATATACCTATAAATGCCTATTCATTTATTGTCTATATATCTGTTTATATATATGTAAAGGTATTATATATAAACAGATACACACATGTATATGTGTATATATATACACAATTATATTTATACTCGCACACACACACACACTTTTTTAGAATAGTTTTTTCTTGCCTATTAAATGTGGGGATTTTTTTTTTTAGTGCTGTCAAATTTTAAGGACTAAGTTTCTGGTTGTGATTGAAAGCACTATGTGGGAATTAATATGCCTAATCAAAATATTTTTGAAACTCTTTATTTGATACAATTTCACACTAACACAGAAGTTACAAGAAGAGCACAAAGAACTTGTATATCCCCTTTATCCAGACTCCTCAGTTGTTTATATTTTGCCCCATTTGCTTCATCAGATTCTCTCTTTGTCTCTTTCTCTCTGACTACACACCTGTGTTTGTGTGAACCAGTGAAGAGTAAGTTGCAGGGACCAGTCCCTTTATCCCTAATGTGTCTGTGTGTATTTTATAAGAATTTTTTACATAGCTACAGTACAGTAATCAAAATTAAGAAATTTAACATTCAAGGCAGGGCGCAGTGGCTCACGCCTGTAATCCCAGCACTTTGGGAGGCCGAGGTGGGTGGACCACAAGGTCAGGAGTTCGAGAGCAATCTGACCAACATGGTGAAACCCTGTCTCTACTGAAAATACAAAAATTAGCTGGACATGGTGGAACACACCTGTAATGCCAGCTACTTGGGAGGCTGAGGCAGGAGAATCACTTGAACCCGGGAGGCAGTGGTTGCAGTGAGCTGAGATCACACCACTGCACTCCAGCCTGGGTGACAGAGCAAGACTCTGTCTCCAAAAAAAAAAAAAAGAAAGAAAGAAATTTAACATTCATAGAATATTATTTTCTAATCTGGAGTTCATAGCCCAATAGTCCATGGTCCCAGTTAATTCCTATTGATGCATCAGTCACAGCTCCCCTTTATATAGGTTATAGGATGTGATCTAGGATCATGTACTGAAGTTAGTTGTCATATCTTTTTAAGTTTCCTTTAATGTGGACCAGTATCTCAGTTTTTCTTTGTCTTTCATGACCTTGATATTTTTAAAGGTATAGCCTGGTTGTTTTTACACTGTGTGCCTCAATTTGGGTTTGTCTAATGTTTCTTCATGATTGGAATCAGGTTGTGCTTTTTTTTTTTGCCAGGAATACCAAAAAAGCGGGTATCATGTCCTGTTTAGTATATCATATCAGAAATCACAGCATATTGGTTTGCCCCATTATTGGCAATGCTAACTTTGATAATTTCATGAAGGTCCCATCAAAATCTGATTTGGCAACATAAGCAAAGAGGATTTTTATAGTGGTGATATTGTTAAGGCCCACATTTCTGCCTCAATTAAATTACATGCTTTATTTTCTCCATATATGTTTCTTCTTCCTCATTTGGGATACAAACAAAAGGGGCTTAATATGGTGAATTAACAGAGTGAAATTAAGTGAATAAATGAAATAAAACGTTTATTCATAGTTTATTATTCACAGTTTGTATACATACTGTCTCGTTAGAAGATGCTATATTTTGAAACTTATCTAAAGAGTTGTTAGGATACAGAATTTTAATATTTTGTTAGTTTTCTTAAGAGTTTTTGTATTTTATTCTTTTTCTCATGCAATACTGTATCTTTTTCATATGCTTATCTTATTGTTTTTATTACCTCTCTGTTATATCAAATCTGGAATACTTCATTATTTGTATACTCCTCTTAGATAAATTATAGATTATGAAACATAAATACAAAAAGCATATTAGATGAATACATGGATTCAAGATTAATTGTATTTTAAGGTGAGGAGGACTGTCACAAGTCTTTTCTCCTGCCTTCAAAGAAAGTTTTCCTGAAAGATTAGAATGTATACTTTTAAAGTCCTTGACACAAGAAAATTCCAGTCTCCTTAAGAAGCCTATTCTAGTGTTTAACACATTCTAGAAATGCTTTCTTGTAGTTAACCTAATCAGTTTTCCTATTTCTTGTCTGTAGGAGAGATAAAAAATAACAAGTTATTAGCTTTTTGTTTTTGAGGCTTTACTTCCCGCTGGAGTTTACTCTGTTGCCCAGACTGGAGTACAGTGGTGCAATCTCAGCTCACTGCACCCTCAGCCTCCCAGGCTAAAGCGATCCTTCTGCCTCAGCCTCCTAAGTAGCTGGGATTACAGGTGTGTGCCACCACGCCTGGCTAATTTTTGTGTTTTTAGTGGAGATGGGGTTTCACCCCGTTGCCAAGGCTGTTTTCGGTCTCCTGAGCTCAAGCAATCCTCCCATCTCTGCCTCCAAAATCACTGGGACTACCACACTTGCCCAAGTTACTAGTTTCTGCATAAAAATGGCTTTGAAATTACTAAGGCCCACATCCTGAATAAATGATTTTTATTTGAAGATAGCATTTTCTAATTCTCTGGTTACATGTGTAACTCGCTTGTGGCCATGATGCCACTCTTAATTAGAAATCCAGGATTGGACAAGGTCCATAGTCCTTTTATTTTTGGGTCTCAACTTTTATATTTTTAAAATTATGGTATGCTGCATTGCCTTTGATCAGAGCAAAAACCAGTAATATATTATTTCTTTTGGGTCAGAGTATTATTGAGACATGCTGACTATATTGAAGTTTTGTAGAAAATTGGGCTGCAGTGAAAATCTGTAGTTTTACATGTCTATTTAATTTTTCACTTTGTCATTTCCCAAATCATTCAAGGGTCTGTTATTTTACTGTATTTTTAATACAGAGTTGCTACTAATTCTTCAAGCATAATATAAAATTCTGAATAAAAGAACAAAGAAAATTGAAAAATAGTAAAGCATGAAAAATAAAGACTGATTAAGACAGTAGGAGTGAGATTGTTCTTTTACTCATAGGCTAAAATGTCACTTATTACTTTTTTTTTTTGCTTTAATGTTTTGAATTTCAGCACTGATGGTTTATCGCTATGTTAGTAGAAAGCTAATTGAAAACAGCTTTCTATATCTTTTTGTTTTCTATACTTTGGCTTAATGTAATTTTACCAACATATGTTTTGCTAAATTCTTAAAATAGTAGTCTAAAATCTACAGTGCGTTTGTGTGATTTATGTTTACTTTAAAGATGTATTTAAAACCATAAATGGCTTAGAGAAATAAAATTGTAACTGATCAAATCTTAACATTTAGTTTAAGTAAACTTAATACATTTTATCATACAGAAGGTAGTCCCATATTTTTGATAATTCTTTTTCTTATTAGTTCCTTTTCACAAAAGTAAATATATGAGATATTATAAGAAAAGCATGTTACTTGACAGGTGGGGATACTCCCCACCATACTCAGGAGAACGTCCACAAACATGTTTGAAATTCGATGCTTACATTGAAATTGTTGACTGCACACTTTCTGTAAACAAATATCTAGAACCTTGGGTTTCTGTGTCCAAGGACAGTGCTCTAGAGACACACAGAAGTGAACTATGGCTTGTATTACAACGCCTGCTCAATATCTTAAGTTAGTATTGAGCTTTAAGCATGAAGTCATGTTTTAGCCTATGTCAGGGGAGCACAGCATACATTTTAGATAATCTTGCCCTGCTTAGAGAGAATGGCAGTCACTGAATCTAACATGATAATGTTTGGCAAAATGATCCATTGATAACCAAGTAATCACAGCACTTCAGGTGAGAAACTGGGCTCAGTAACTCATGCCTCTTTACAAAAATCAGATTTTACCTTTAGGACATGTTTTTACTACCCAGGAAGATATTTTAAATGTTTTGGTTGTTCTTGGAGTGGTGTTGCATGAAGCTTTGAACTTTGTCCTCAATGTTAGAAAAAATATATATTTCTAGTTGACCAAAGGAAGCAATGTTGACTGAGTAGAGTTACCGAATGAGTAATAAAAACAGAAATGGAATCTAGTAGAGAAAATTGTGAGCTTCTCATTCTTTTTTTTTCAGCGAAGTGATTATGACCTTAAAAAGAGACACAAACTGACTGTTGCAAGTGAGAAGGGAAAGATATAAAATCCTTTCCAGCATTTTCCTATTACTTCTTTGACGCTATCATCTTCAGAGTAGACTCAGATGCTCCCACCACCAGTGGTTTTATTGTTCATTTGTTTTGAAATCAGTGGGCAAAGCCTTCTATATTTTCTTCAAATTATTATGGCATAGTTAAACTTAGTAGGAAGCTATCAGTTTGGTGTCTTTGTGGTTACTCTTAGATATTTTCTAGTGATTGTGGTTGTCTTGTTAATAACAGATCTGAAGTGATAATCAAGACTGGAGACACTGATTGTTATGAGAGTTAAGAAAAACATTAGAAATCTGAGTTAATGAAATAACTCTTGATTATATAAATTTAATACAAGCACTTGTGTAGTATCAAAGTGAAAAGAAGTTTCCTATTTTGTATTTAAGAATATTTTAATTGCATCTTAAAGCATTTAAGTTTTTGCAAAGCATGAATTTTGGCATTCTTTTTATGATAAATGCTGTGTTTTAGAGAAATCAATATTAAAATTTGCTTCAAAGAATTCATGAAGAGAAACATAATGAAATCTTGATATATACAAAAGACAATCCCTGATCATTTCTTTTTATGCAAATGAGTTTGATTTAGACATAATTCCCCAACATCACCATGAATTTCCATCTGTGTAACCCTGATGTTCTTAAGCAGTCTGCAGTTACCTCATGCTCTGGGCTATATTCACTTTGCATGTATGGAAACTGTGACTATCTTAACACTTTAGATGATGATATGAATAACAATTCTTTGTTGATCTTATTCTCTGTCTCCCTGGATAACCTGCTGTCTGCAAAGGCTGAATAAGTGGCAGATAGCTTTTGTCATCCCTTATCCAAGCTGTACACTTGTAAGGAAGAGCAGGGATAATCGCCTCAATCTAATTAGGGGTTAAAAGAGGCCATGACTGTGATGTGGCAGTGAGACACCTTACTGTAGCAATCCTGTTTGCATTAGAAAAATAAGGTTGTCATATTGATTATTCAAATTGGCTTGTATCAGCCAAGTCTCAATGGCTTGTATTGCAGCTGAAGCAGTTGAAGATCCCAGCTATTCACAAGAAGACCTATGCTATAGCATATATTATATTGTGGCTTGTTTGCTAATTTTGGGTTTTAGCAATGAAGACAGAGTTTAATCGGGAGATTTAAAGGTTAAACTGCTAATCAGAAACTAAAATTTAGCTTCCACCTGTGATAGCAATGATTATGTAAATTTTGTAGTGATATTTTAGGTCTCTAACTGAAGATATCATATAAAAAGCATTATTTAGAACTTCTTTAGTCATTCGATGATTCATGTTTTGATTGGTAGATGTTACAAAGAAGGTGATTGATAATAGTGATGGTTTAATGATGTGATTGAAATAAATGAGACTTTATTAAAACTTATATAGGAACTTATTGGTCTTGGTATAGTTTTTTTTTTTTCCTCGTATATATTTTTTAAAGGACATAGCTTATAGGCAGAGGCTGACATTTGTCTCTTCTCTCTTTCTGATTCCCTCCCCCAGTCCTCTTCTCCCTGTTCCTCTTCTTCACTTAAATATTTTGGTCTTTGTATGTATTCTTTTAACTATAATAATCATTGTGACAAATAGAAACAAACTTGAAGATTTTGTATTGTACAAATATTTAATCACTCTTTCTTAAATATCCTAGTTAGCTGTGAGTCCAGTTAACTGTAAGTGGCTGTGCATGGATGGCCTACATTTATATATATATATATATATTTTTCCAGTCTCTGTAGATATTGAATACTTTTTTATGAAACCTCTGTTATAGAACCAGTTAACCAATCATAGTTTCCATACATCCAGAGTGAATGTAGCCCAGAGCATGAGGTAACTGCAGACTGCTTAAGAACATCAGGGTTACACAGATGGAAATTCATGGTGATATTGGGAAATTATGTCTAAATCAAACATAATATAATAGTAGCCCCATCCGGTTGGTAGTAGTTAGTGATTTTTCTTTTGAATTTTGTTTTCTCCATTTTGAGTATCACATTATGCATAGAGTTATTTTTATTCAACATATTTCAATCAGTTATAGTTTTTATTGCTTCAATTGTAGCATGTTTGATCAGGGGGAACCACTTCAAATGGACTTCTATATCCTTTATTTTTGGCCTCATTAATTTAAAAATGATTCTTTACATTCTGTCCCCCAGTCTCAGGTTAAACATTCTTTGTCCTAGAGTCTGGAATCAGCCCCTTATGCAAATAACCCTGATTACTTTTGGTCAGAAATGGTATTTAGAGATCAGAATATGATGCTGGTGGTATAAGGGGTGCCATTGCTTTAGTTCAGTGAACAGTAGTAGAAAAATACTATTTCACTGAATCTAAGGTGTGGCCAACTATATGTGTGCCACTAGAAAAAAAAGTGCCAATTAATTTTAAGACACCAACTAATACAAGATATGTCTTTATTTCAGACATTTAGGATATACCTAGAACACAAAATGTACATATACTATGGTATATGTCATACTAAATGATGAGTTCATATATATTTTAAACTGAAACTTAACATCGCAGAATTTTTACGTAAGATTAATTTTTTACGTATGATTTTTCTCCACTGAGTGTCTGTATTTCTTCTAATAACATTAACATAGTTATATATTTGCTTTATTGTATGGTATGCATAAAATGGTTTTTAAAATAATGTTTTTCAGTTTATAAAAAAGATGCAAAAAGTACAAATAGAACTTTAGCAAAGAATCCAGCAATTAGTTAGAAAAATAAACCAGGCTGGGCACGGTGGCTCATGCCTGTAATCCCAGCACTTTGGGAGGCCGATGTGGGTGGATCTGGAGGTCAGGAGTTTGAGACCAGCCTGGCAAACATGGTGAAACCCTGTCTCTTCTAAAAATACAAAAATTAGCTGGGCGTGGTGGTGTGCACCTGTAATCCCAGCTACTCAGCAGGCTGAGGCAGGAGAATTGCTTGAACCTGGGAGGCGGAGGTTGCAGTGAGTTGAGATGATGCCACTGTACTCCAGCCTGGGTGACTGAGCAAGACTCTATCTCAAAAAAAAAAAAAAAAAAAAAGAAAAAGAAAAAGAAACCAAGATTTATCTGTGATGTATTGCAGGAATACAAAGGTAATTCAATATTGTGAAATTTGTTGATATAATTAATTATAATAATAAGTCAAGAGAGTTTGTTTACCCTTCTCATTTGTTGTTTTTGATAATATAATTTAGAGATAAGATCCAGATTATTGCTATTATGTGATTTTTAAAATAAAGATACATCTTTATTGAGGTGTAATTTACTTGTAGTGAAATACACAGATCTTATGTATAGAATTCAGTCCGTTTTAACATTCACTGTGTAACCCACACCTCATCTCTTCTAAAAGTTTGCTTTTGAGTGAGAACATGTGGTGTTTGGTTTTCTGTTCTTGCATCAGTTTGCTGAGAATGATGGTTTCCAGATTCATCTATGTCCCTGCATGGGACATGAACTCATCCTTTTTTATGGTTGCATAGTATTCCATGGTGTATATGTGCCACATTTTCTGTATCCAGTCTTATCATTGATGGGCATTTGAGTTGGTTCCAAGTCTTTGCTGTTGTAAACAGTGCCGTAATGAACATACATGTGCATGTGTCTTTATAACAGAATGATTTATAATCCTTTAGGTATATACCCAGTAATGGGATTGATGGGTCAAATGATATTTCTATTTCTAGATCCTTGAGGAATCGCCACACTGTCTTCCACAATGGTTGAACTAATAAGTGGATGTTGAGCAATGAGAATACATGAACACAGGAAGGGGATCATTATACATTGGGGTCTGTTGGCGGGTGAGGGGCTAGGGGAGGGATAGCAGGGGGGTGGGGAGATTGGGGAGGGATAACATTAGGAGAAATACCTAATGTAGGTGACGGGGGGATGGAGGCAGCCAACCACCATGGCCTGTGTATACCTATGTAACAATCCTGTAAGATCTGCATATATACCCCAGAACCTAAAGTAAAATTAAAAAAAAAAAATTTTTTTTGTTTGTGCTTTTCTTTGCGGTCAGTCCTGGCCCCTAGCATCCAGAAGCAACTATTGCTCTGATTTCGTTTACAATAGATTAGTTCTGGAACTTCATATAAATGGAATCATAGAGTATGTATGGTTTTGCATCTGGCTTTTTTTGCTCAGCATAATGTTTGTGAGATTTATCTATGTTGCATGTTGTTGCATGTATTGGTAGTTTATTCCTTTTATTGATGAGTAGTATTCTATTGAATGAATGAACCACATTTATTCTCCTGTTGAGGTGGGAAAAGTCAAATAAAATATGTAGAGATGAATTTCTAAATTTAATATTGTATTTGGGAAACCAGAATTGCTCTCCCTGCAGACTGGGTTGTCTTGCATATGTCCAAAAAACAAAGAGGAGTTTGGGGGTTTTATAAAAAGGAGAGATGTTATGTACTGTTTCTCCAGAAAGTTCATTGGCAGTAGTAAAGTTATGGGGATCTGGCAGTCTCTAATTGGTGAATGACGGTAGTGGGTAAAACTAGTCTTAGAATTGCAGCGTGTTTCAGAAGCCATTAGATAAAACTGGTTTTAGGTTGCAGGAGACGTTTTCAGCACTCAGGCTTACCAAGAATTACATTCTTAGAACAACATTATGTGCCAAGTGCATAATCAGCCTGGCTTCTTGACTCTTTTTCAGTTATGTATGACAAGAATAACCTAAATCTTATGATCAGCTTTGACAAAGGATATTTGAATTACCTTGACTTTGAGGCTATTATGACAAATGCTACCATGGACTTTTTTTATACAAGTCTTTGAGGGGAAGATATGTTTCATACTTTTTGTATAAACACCTAACAGTGAGTTTTTGGTTACTGAGAATAAAGCAGATTTGAACACTTATGTACATGTCTCTGGGAGGACATAAGTTTTCATTATTTTTGAGTAAATATCTAGCAGTGGAATGGGTGGGTTTTGTAATAAATGTATCTTTAATTGCCAAATGGTTTTCTACCATTGTTGTAGTTTATATTCCCATAAGCAATGCATGTTCCAGCAAAAAGTTTCAGTTGTTGTACATCTTCACCAACATTTGTTGTTGTCAATCCTTTGAATTCTAACTATTCTAATGGATTTGAAGTGGTATTTATTGTGATGTTTAGTTTGCATTTTTCTGACAACTAATGATGTTGAATAGTTTTCATTGTGCTTATTGGCCATTTGTGTATTTTACCTTGTAAAATAATTCTTCAAGCCTTTTGTCCGCTTAAAAAAAATGGTTGACCTTTTCATTATGGAGTTACTGGAATTTCTTATATATTCTGGGTTTAATTTCTTGATTAGATATGTGCTGTGAATATTTTCTCCCAGTGTGTGGCTTGCCTATTTATTTTCTTAACAATAAAAGAAACAATAATAGAAATTTTTAGATGAAGTTTTAAAATTTGAATGTTTAGTGCTTGTGCTTCTTTCTAACACATTAAAAGCTTGAATTAGCTTGTCAAGTTACAGAAAAAACCACTTGTTGGTACTTTGATTGAAATTGCATCGTATCTGTAGATCTGTTTGGTGGGAATCGATTTCTGTAAGATATTTGTCTTTACCATCCATAGGCATACTGTAGGTCTTCATTTATTTATGACTTTTAAATTATCTTGATAAGAAACAACTTTTTTTCTATAAATATCTTGAATATATTTTATTGAATTGTTGCCTGTCTACCTATTACAGTTATCATTTTTTATCGCTGGTATCTTTATCATGTTTGGGATTTTAATGGGAATTCTGCTAATATTTTACCATTAAATATAATTTTGTTCTTGGTTTTTGGTAAGATAACCTCTCCTACTTAATAAAATTTTTTTCAATTCTTAGTTGGGGAAAGATTTTTTAGAAATCATTTACATATTTCATATTTATAAAAAAGTTTCTTATATCAATTGAAATTTTTATAGTTTTTAAACCCGGGAATGGGGTAAACAATATTAGTAGATTATTAATCTGTCCTGACATTACTGAGATAAACATGGCTTATTCATATGTATAATCTTTTTGAATATATTGCTGGATTTGGTTTATTTACTTATTGAATGATTTTTAATAATCTTTCTTCCTGGCTGATTTACCTGTAATTTTTCTTTCCTGTTCTCTCTTTCCCCAGATTTAGTGTAGTAGTCTTCTTCTTATCTGTGATTTTGCTTTCCAAGATTTCAGTACCCATGGTCAACAGTGGTCTGAAAATATTAAGTGAAAATTTCAGTAATAAAAAAATTATGTTTTAATAAATGGCATGCTATTCTGAGAATTGTGATGAAAATCTTCACTGTCTTACTTTTATTCTCTGTGAATGTATTCACACTCTGCTAGTAGCAATCTTAGTTATCAGATCGACAGATCACAAGAAAGGTAAATACAATACAATAAAATATTTTGAGAGAGACAAAGATCACATTTATATAACTTATTACAGCATATTATTATGATTGTTGTATTTCTTATTAGTTATTGTCATTAATCTCTTATACTACCTAATTTATAAACTAAACTTTATCATTGGGCATCTATATATGTATGTATAGGAGAAAACATAGTAATATGCAGGGTTTGGTACTATCCATGGCATAGGACACCCTATTTATTACAACAAAGGAATTCTGCCATTGAAAATGCCAACAGTGGCTGGGCACAGTAGCTCATGCCTGTAATACCAGCACTTTGGGAGGCCAAAGGTGGGCAGATCACTTGAGACCAGGAGTTTGAGACCAGCCTATCCAACATGGTGAAACTCCAAATCTACTAAAAATACAAAAAACTAGCTGGATATGGCAGTGTGCACCTGTAGTCCCAGCTACTTGGGAGGCTAAGGGATGAGAATTGCCTAAACCCAGGAGATGGAAGCTGCATTGAGCTGAGATTATGCCACTGCACTCTAGCCTGGGTGACAAAGCAAGACTGTCTCAAAATTAAAAAAAAAATTTTTTTATAATTTTTAAAAAAGTGCCCTAGTGCCTTATTGAGAAACAGCAAGCGTAAACTATTTTTTTCTAAAATATTGCAGAGCTGAAAATGCTAGTGGACTAAACAAAAGTCAACAGGGTTAAATGAAAACTCAGAGAAATAAGCAAGTCAGTTATGTAAACTAATGTTAAACATGCTCTATCATTTGCAATAAAGGATTTAGTATTTTATGAGTAATGAAAAGGCTACAGTGGTATTGACTCCTTTAGATAAATCTCTCAATCTGTCTCTTAAAAAAGTGCCTTGAAAGTCCATATCTTAAAGCCACAATTCAGTCATTTCCTCTTGAATTTAAGCCTGTCATGTTAATTTTAACCCCATAAATACATTTTTAATTTGTAATTTATATGTAATAAAATATACCCATTTTAAATATACAATTTAGTGAATTTTGATGGAAGTATATATTCTTAAAACCACCATCATGTAAGATATGAATGAAGGTTTCTATCATTCACAGACATTTTCATTCTTTTTTTTAAATTTCCAACTTTTAAGTTTAGGGCTACTTGTGCAGAATATGCAGGTTTGTTATATACTTAAATGTGTGCCATGGTGATTAGCTGCACAAATCATCTCATCACCTAGGTTTTAAGCCCAGCATCCATTAGCTGTTCTTCCTGATGCTCTTTCTCCTCCCACCCTCCACCCTCTAGCAGGCCCCAGTGTGTGTTGTTTCCTACCATGTGTCTGTGTGTTCTCATCATTCACTTCCCACTTACAAGTGAGAACATGCCATATTTGATTATCTTTTCCTGCGTTAATTTCCTGAGGGTAATGGCTTCCAGCCATCTGTGTCCTGCAAGGGACACAATCTTGTTCTTTTTTATGGCTGCATAGTATTCCACGGTGTGTATCAATCACATTTTCTTTATCCAGTCTATCATTGCTGGGCTTTTAGTTTGATTTCATGACTTTACTATTGTGAATAGTGCTGTAATGAACACACACATGCATGTATCTTTATAATAGAATGATTTATATTCCTTTGGGTATATGCCTAGTAATTTGATGGCTGGGTCAAATGGTATTTCTGGTTCTAGATCTTCAAGGAATTGTCACACTGTCTTCTACAATGGTTGTACTAATTTGCACTCCCATCAACACTGTGAAAGTATTCTTTTTTATACACAACCCCACCAGCTTCTGGTGTTTTTTTTTTTTTTTTACCTTTTAGTAAGCCATTTTGACTGGTGTGAGATGGTATCTCTATGTGGTTTTGATTTGCATTTCTCTATTGATCTGTGATGTTGAGCTTTTTTTCATGTTTGTTGGCCACATACATGTCTTCTTTTGAGAGGTGTCTGTTTGTGTTCTTTGCCCACTTTTTAATGGGGTTGTTTGTTTTTGTCTTAAATTCGTTTAAGTTCCTTGTAGATGCTGGATGTTAGACCCTTGTTGGATGGGTAGATTGCCAAAATTTTCTCCCATTCTGTGGGTTGTCTGTTTACTCTGATGATAGTTTCTATTGCTGTAGAGAAGCTGTTTAGTTTTATCAGATCCTTTATATCAATTTTTGCTTTTGTTGCAGTTGCTTTTGGTGTCTTTGTCATGAAATTTTTGCCCATGCCTATGTCCTGAATGGTATTGCCTAGGTTTTCTTCTACAGTTTTTATAGTTTGGGGGTTTTACATTTAAGCCATTAATCCACCTTGGGATGATTTTTGTATATGGTATAAGAAAGGGGTCCCATTTCAGTTTTCTGCATATGGCTAGCCAGTTCTCCCAGCACCATTTATGAAATAGAGAATCCTTTCCCCATTGCTTGTTTTTGTCAGGTTTGTCAAAGATCAGATGGTTGTAGGTGTGTGGTCTTGTTTCTGAGTTCTCTGTTATCTTGCATTGGTCTATGTGTCTCTTTTGTACCAGTACCATGCTGTTTTGGTTACTTTAGCCTTGTAGTATAGTTTGAAGTCAGATAGCATGATGCCTTCAGCTTTGTTCTTTTTGCTTAGGATTGCCTTGGCTATTCCAGCTTTTTTTTTTTTTTTTTTTGCTTCCATATGAATTAGATTTTTCTAATTCTGTGACGAATGTCAATGGTAGTTTGATGGCAATAGCATGGAATCTATAAATTGCTTTGGGTAGTATGATCATTTTAACAATACTGATTTATCCACGAGCATCAAATATTTTTCCATTTGTCTGTCTCATGTCTGATTTCTTTGAGCAGTGGTTTTTAGTTCTTCTTGAAGAGGTCCTTCACTTCCCTTGTTAGCTGTATTCCTAGGTCTTTTATTCTTTTTGTGACATTTGTGAATGGGGAGTTCATTCATAATTTGGCTCTTGGCTTGACTGTTATTGGTGTATAGGAATGCTAGTGATTTTTGCACATTGATTTTATATTCTGAGACTTTAGTGAAGTTGCTTATCAGCTTAAGAAGCTTTTGGGCTGAGACTATGGGGTTTTCTAGATACAGGATTATGTCATCTGCAAGCAAAGATAGTTTGAGTTCCTCTCTATATATTTGAATGTCCTTTATTTCTTTCTCTTGTCTGATTGTCCTGACCAGAATTTCCAATACTATGTTGAATAGAAGTGGTGAGAGAGGGCTTCATTGTCTTATGCCAGTTTTCAAAGGAAATGCTTCGAGCTTTTGCCCATTCAGTATGATATTGGGAATGAGTTTGTAATATATGGCTTTTATTATTTTGAAGTATGTTCCTTCAGTACTTAGTTTACTGAGACTTTTCAACATGAAGCGATGTTGAATTTTATTAAAGGCCTTCTCTGCATCTACTGAGATAATCATGTGGCTTTTGTCTTTAGTTCTGCATCTGTGATGAATCTCATTTACTGATTTGCATATGTTGAACCAGCCTTGCATTCCTGGAATGAAGCCTACTAGATCATGGTGGATAAGCTTTTTGATGTGCTGCTGGATTCAGTTTGCCAGCATGTTGTTGAGCATTTTTGCCTCAGTGTTCATCAAGGATATTGGCTTGAAGTTTTCTTTTTTTTTTTTTTTTTTTGGTTGTATCTCTGCCAGGTTTTGGTAACAGGATTATGCTGGCCTCATAGAATGAGTTAGGGAGGAGTCCTTCTTTTCAATATTTTGGAATAGTTTCAGTAGGAATGATACCAGCTTTTCTTTCTATCTGTGGTAGAATTCAGCATTGTATCCATCTGATCCTGGGCTTTTTTGGGGTGGTAGGCTTTTTATTAATGCCACAGTTTTAGAACTCATTATTGGTCTATTCAGAGATACAAACTCTTACTGGTTCCATCTTAGGATGGTACCTGTGTTCAGGAATTTATCCATTTCTTCCAGATTTTCTCATTTGTGTATATAAAGGTGTTTATAGTATTTTCTGATGGTTGTTTGTATTTCTGTGGAATCATTGGTGATATCCAGCTTATCATTTGTTTGTGTTTATTTGAATCTTCTCTCTTTTCTTCTTTTTTAGTCTAGCTAGAAGTTTATCTGTTTTATTAATTTTTTCAAAAAACCAGCTCCTGGAATTTTTGATTTTTTTTGAAGGGCTTTTTTTGTGTCTTTATCTCCTTCAGTTCCATTCTGATCTTGGTTATATCTTGTGTTCTGCTGGCTTTGGGGTTTGTTTCTCTCTGTCCTCTAGTTCTTTTAGTTATTAATTTGAGATGTTTCTGGATTTTTTATGTGGACATTTAGTGCTATAAGTTTCTCTCTTAACACTGCTTTAGTTGTGACCCAGAGATTCTGGTATATTGTATCTTTTGTGTCATTAGTTTCAAAGACCTTCTAGATTTTTGCCTTAATTTCATTATGTACTCAAGAATACATTTCATTATATACTCAAGAGTACTTCATTTAGAAGCAGGTGGTTCAATTTCCATTTAGTTGTGTAGTTTTTAGTGAATTTCTTAATCTTGAATTTTAATTTGTGCTGTGGTCTGAGAAACTATTATGATTTCAGTTCTTTTGCATTTGCTGAGGAATGTTTTACTTCTGCATATGGGATTAATTTTAGAGTAAATGCTGTGTGGTGATGACAAGAATGTAGATTCTTTTGTTTTGGGGTGGAGAGTTCTATGGATACCTATCAGGTCCACTTGTTCCAGAGCTAAGTTAATGTCCTGAATATCTTAGTTAATTTTCTATCTCAGTGATCTGTCTGATATTGTCAGTGGGTTGTTAAAGTCTCCCATTATTATTGTTTGGAGTCTAAATCTCTTTGAAGCTCTTTGACAACTTGTTTTTATGGATCTGGGTGCTCCTGCATTGGGTGCATATTTATGTAGGATAGTTAGGTTTTCTTGTTGAATTGAACCCTTTACCATTATGTAATCTAGAATGTCTTTGAAATGTAAGAGTATTAGGTGTGCTCTTCTTTGTCTTTTGTGATCTTTGTTTGTTTAAAGTCTGTTTTGTTGGATACTAGGATTGCGACTCCTGCTTTTTGCTGGTTTTCATTTGCTTGGTAAATTTTCCTCCATCTCTTTATTTTGAGCCTATGTGTGTCTTTGCACATGAAATGGGTCTCTTAAAGACAGCAAACCAGTGGGTCTTGATTCTTTATCTGGCTTGCCATTGTGTGTCTTTTTTTGGGTGTTTACACCATTTACATTTAAGGATAGCATTATTATGTGTAGATTTGATCCTGTTATCATTATGCTAGGTAGTTATTTTGCAGACTTGCTTGTATGGTTACTTCAGTATGTTTTGTTGTTGCTGGTAATAGTTTTTTCTTTCCATATTTAGTGCTTTCTTCATGAGCCCTTACAAGGCAGGTCTGGAGGTAATGAATTCTTTCAGGAATTGCTTGTCTGAAGGAGATTTTATATCTTCTTCATTTATGAAGTTTAGTTTGGTCGGATGTGAAATTCTGGGTTGGCAATTCTTTTCTTTAAGAATGTTGAACATTCTCCATCTTTTCTGGCCTGTAGGTTTTCCACTGAGAGATCTACTGATAGTCTCATGGGCTTCTCTTTGTAGGTGACCTGGCCTTTCTCTCTGGCTGCCCTTAACATTTTTTTATTCATTTTGACCTTGGATAATCTGAAACTTATATGTCTTGGGGATGATCTTCTCATGGAGAAGTTCTATGGGGTTCTCTGCATTTCTTGAATTTGAATGTTGGCCTGTCTTGCTAGATTGGGGGAATGTCTACTGGATGATATCCTGAAGTATGTTTTCCAGCTTGTTCCATTCTTTCCCTCACTTTGAGGTACCCCAGTCATTAATAGATTCAGTCTCTTTGTATCTGTATATATTCAGTCTCTATATATCTCGGAGGATTGTTCATTCCTTTTCATTCTTTTTTCTCTATTCTTGTATGCCTGTCTTAATTCAGAAAGCCAGTCTTCCAGCTCTGAGATTTGCTCCGAGGTTCTTTCCTCTACTTGGTCCATTCTGCTATTAATACTGTGATTGCATTGTGAGGTTATACTATGTTTTCCAGTTCTAACAGGTCAGTTATGTTCCTCTCTAACTGGCTGTCAGCTCCTGTATTGTTTTATACTGATTCTTAACTTCTTTGCATTCATTACAGCATGCTCCTTAAGCTCAGCAAAGTTTGCTATTATCCACACTTTGAAGCCTACTTCTATTATTTCAGCCATCTTAACCTCAGCTCAGTTCTGAGTCTTGCTGGAGAAGTGTGGACATTTGGAGAAAAGGGCAATCTGGCTTTTTTGAGTTTTCAGTGTTTTGCATTGATTCTTCATTATCTTTGTGGGCTTATCTACCTTCGATTTTTGAGTTTGCTGACCTTTGGATGGGGTTTTGTGTTTTTTCTTTGTTGTTGTTTTCTTTTTTTCTTTTAACAGTCTCGCCACTCTCCTGTAGGGTTTCTGTGGTCTACAGGGGTTCTGTTTCAGACCCTAGTGGCCTCGGTTCTTCCTCTACCTGGAGATATCACCAGTGAAGGCTGCCAACAACAAAGATAGCAGCCTGCCTCTCCAGACCCTTTGTCCTAGGGCAGTACTGATCTATTGCCTGCCTGAATGCGCCACTTCCCTTGGCTGTGGGTAGGTGTTCCGTTGGCTCTGTGTCACTCCCAGGTTGGCCATCACCCCTTCCTGCTTTTTTTCGTTTTTCATATGTTGAGTTGTTTTCCTGATCAGTCCCAATGAGACTACCTGGATTTTTCAGTTGAAGGTGCTATATCCACTAGCCCCTTTCATTCCTCTTTGAGAGTGCTGAGGAACACAGTTGCTTCTAATCAGGCATTGCGGCCCCTTCCTTCACAGACATTTTCTCTTGCTCCCTCTGTAGTCCATCTTGCCCTAAACCCCAGCCTCAGGCAACCACTAATGTGCTTTCCGTTACTATAAATTATTTTTGTGTGTTTTTTATTCATATTTGGCTTTTTTCACTCAACATTATTATTTTGTGATTCATTTATGACATTGCATATATCAGCGGTTAGTTCTTTTGAATGATGAGTAATATTTTATTCTACAAATGTATTACATTTTATTTTTTCACTCACCTGTTAATGAACAGTTGAGTTGTTTCCTGTTTTTGACTATTATTGTTTCCTATTTTTGACTATTACTGGTAAAACTGTTATGAGCATTCATATATGGTTCTTCAAGTAGACATGTTTCTGTTATCTGGATGGCGGACTTGTTTTGTAGGTTTAGGTTAACTTTTGTTTTTTGAGATGGAGTCTCACTCTGTTTCCCAGGCTGGAGTGCAGTGGTGTGATCTTGGCTCTGCAACCCCTGCCTCAACCTCCTGAGTAGCTGGGATTACAGGCATGTGCCACCACAGTTGGCTAATTTTTGTATTTTTAGTAGAGACAGGATTTCTCCATGTTGCCCATGCTGGTCTCAACCTCTTGGCTTCAAGTGATCCACCTGCCCAATGTAGGTTAAATTTTTAAGAAACTGCAAAATAGTTTTCTAAAGGCCTAGTTAGTACCACTGTACATTGACAGGAATCAGGTTGTTCCATATACTTACCAGCAGTTGGTATCGTTCTTTTTAAGTTTAGTCATTCTGATGGGTTTGTAGATGTAGCCTGCTGTGAGTATAAGTTCATGTTTCTGATGATTATAATAATATTGAGTATTGATTCTTTGCTTTTTGGCCACATGTATATCTTCTTTTGTGTAGTGTGTGTAGTCAATATTTATCCTATTTGAAAAATCATTTTAGTGAGGTTTAATTAACATTCAATAAGCTGCACATATTTAAAAGCATGTAATTTTATATGTTTTACCTATGAAACCATCACCACAGTTAAGATAGTGAACTTATCATCCATCACCAAAGATTTTCTTATGCTCCTTTGTAATCACCCCCTACCTCAAATCCACTCTCCCTGCCTCAAGCACCCACTTATTGTCACTGCAGACTAGTTTGCATTCCTAGAGCTTTCTATAAAAGAAATCACTTATAGGATATGTACTTTCTGTCTGGCTTCTTTCACTCTGCATAAGTGTTCAGACATTGATGTTGTTGCAAGTATCACTTCTCTTTGTTGTTGAATAGTATTGTATTAAATACTATTAGTTTATATGAAACAATTTGACTTTTCATTCACCTACTAAGAGGTATTTGGGTTGTTACCAATTTTTGACTATTACAAAATAAGCTTCTGTGAAAATTCATGTATAAGTCTTTGTATGGACATATTCTTTCTTTTGACAGTAGAATGTGTAAAGCTATGGTACATTTATGCTTCACTTTTTAAAATTAAATATTTTTATTTTGGGGGCACATAGGTCTATATATTAATGGGGTACATGAGACATTTTGATATTATATATAATGCATCATAATCACATGAGAGTGAGTGAGGTATCCATCACCTCAAGTTTGAATTGTCACAAACAATTCAATTTTACTCTTTTTGTTATTTTTGAATATGTAATAAATTATTTACTGTAGTGATCCTGTTGTGCTATCAAATACTACATCTTTTTCGTTCTATCTATATTTTTATACCCACTAACCATCCTAACTTCCCCCACCACACCCCACTACCATTCTCAGCCTGTAGGAAGCATCCTTGTACTCTCCATGATTTCAATTGTTTTAATTTTTGGCTCCCACAAATAAGTGAGAATATGTGAAGTTTGTCTTTCTGTGCCTGGCTTATTTCACTTAATATAATGACCTCTAGTTCCAGGCCTGTTATTATAAATTACAAGATCTCATTCTTTTGTCTGATTAAATAGTACTCTATTGTGTATATGTAGCACATTTTTTTTATCCATTCCTATGCTGATGGACACTTAGGTTGTTTTAAAATTTTGGCTATTGTGAATAGTGCTGCAATAAACATGAGAGTGCAGATAATCTTGATATACTAATTTCCTTTCGTTTGGTTATATACCTAGCAGTGGGATGACTGGATTATATGATAGCTGTATTTTTAGTTTTTTGAGGAACCTCCAAACTGTTCTCCATAGTGGTTATACTAATTTATACTTTCACCTACAGTGTACGAGGCTTTCCTTTTCTTCATATTCTCGCCAGCATTTGTTATTGTCTGTCTTTTGGATAGAAGCCATTTTAACTGGGGCGAGATAATATTTCGTTGTAGTTTTGATTTGTGTCTCTCTGATGATCAGTGATATTGAACAAGTTTTCAAATACCTGTTTGTCATTTGTATGTCTTCCTTTGAGAAATGTCTATTTAAGTCTTCTGCCTGTTTTTTAAATCAGATTATTAAATTTTTTCATATTGAGATTTTTGAGTTCCTTATATATTCTGGTTATTAATCCCTTGTCACATGGATAGTTTGCAGATATTTTCTTTGGGATGCAGATATTTTCCCAGTCTTTGGGATGTCTATTTACTTTGTGGATTGTTTCCTTTGCTGTGAAGGAGCTTTTTAGCTTGATGTCATACCATTTGTCTATGTTTGCTTTGGTTGCCTGTGCTTGCAGGGTATTAACTCAAGAAATCTTTGCCCAGAACAATGTCCTGGAGAGTTTCTCCAAAGTTTTCTTGTAGTAGCTTCATAATTTGAGGTCTTAGATTTAAGTCTTTAATCCATTTTGATTTGGTTTTTGCATATGGTGGGAGATAGGGGTTTAGTTTCATTCTTCTGCATATGGATATCCAGTTTTCCCAGAATTGTCCTTTCTCCAGTATATGTTCATGACACCTCTGTCAAAAATGAGTTCACTGTAGGTGTGTGGATTTGTTTTTGGGTTCTCTATTCTGTTCCATTGGTCTGTGTGTCTGTTTGTATGCCAGTACCATGCTGTTTTGGTTACTATAGCCCTGTAGTATTATTAAAGTGAGGTTATGTGATCCCTCCAGTTTTGTTCTTTTTGCTCAGCATGACTTTGGGTATTCTGGGTCGTTTGTGGTTTTATATAAATTTTAGGATGGTTTTCTCTATTTCTTCGAAGAATTTCATTGCTATTTTAATAGAGATTGCTTTGAGTATTATGGATATTTTAACAATATTGATTTTTCCTATCCATAAACATGAAATATCTTTCTATTTTGTTGTGTACTTTTCAGTTTCTTTCACCAGTGTTTTATGGTTTTCATTGCAGGTGTCTTTGTTTTTTGGTTACATTAATTCCTAAGTATTTAATTTTGTTTGTGGCTATTGTAAATGAAATTACTTTCTTGATTTCTTTTTCAGATTTTTCACTGTTGGCATGTAGAAATGCTACTGATTTTTGTATGTTGATTTTGTGTCTTGCAGTTTTACTGAATTTGTTCATCAGTTATAGATTTTTAGTGCAGTCTTTAGGTATTCCGAATATAAGATCATATCATCTGCAAACAAGGATAATTTGACATTTCCCATTACAATTTAGGTGCCCTTTATTTTCTTTTTTTGTTTGCTTGTTCTAGCTAAGATGTCTACAACTATATTGCGTTAACAGTGGTGAATGTGTGCATCCTTGTCTTGTTCCAGATGTTAGAGTAAAGGCTTTCAGTTTTTCCCCATTCAGTATGATGCTAGCTGTGGGTCTGTCATATATGGCTTTTATTACATTGAGGTATTTTCCTTCTATACCCAAATTTTGGAAGGGTTTTATTAGGAAGGGATGTTGAATTTTATCAGGTGCTTTTTCAGCATTAATTAAAATGATTATATGGTTTTTGTCCTTCATTCTGTTGATATGATGTATCACATTGATTGATTTGCATATGTTGAACCATTCTTGCATCTCTGGGATAAATCTCACTTGGCCATGATGCGTGATCTTTTTAATGTGTTGTGGAGTTCAGTTTGCTACTATTTTGTTGAGGATTTTTGCATCGGTGTTTATCAGGGATATTGATCTCTAGTTTTCTTTCTTGATGTATCTTTGTATGGTTTTGGTATCAGGGTAATAATGACCTCACAGAATGGGTATGTAAGTATTCCTTCTTTCTCTAGTTTTTGTAAAAATTTGAGTAGGATTAGAATAAGTTTTTTACATGTTTGGTAAATTCATGTTTGTAGGGTATTTTTGCTGGATATACTAATGTAGGATAAAAGTTTTTTCTTCAGCACTTTAAATATGTGGTGTCACTCTCTCCCAGCCTGTAAGATTTCTATCAGATGTATTGGAGCTCCTTTACCTGTTATTTGTTTCTTTTCTCATGCTGCTTTTAGGATCCTCTTCTTCCTTTACTTTGGGAGTTTGATTATTAAATGTCTTGAGGTAGTCTATGGGTTAAATCTGCTTGATATTCTATAACCTTCTTGTTCTTGAATACTGGTATCTTTCTCTAGGTTTGGGAAGTTCTCTGTTTTTATCCCTTTGAGTAAACTTTTCTACCTCTGTCTCTTTTTTCTACCCCCTCTTTAAAGCCAACTCTTGGATTTGCCCTTTTGGGGCTATTTTCTAGGTATTGTAGGTGTGCTTTTTTTTTTTTTTGTCTCCCCTGACTGTGTATTTTCAAGTAGCCCGTCTTCAAGCCCAGTAGTTCTTTCTTCTGCTTGATCAGTTCTGCTGTTAAGAGACTCTGGTGCATTTTTCAGTATGTCAGTTTCATTTTTCAATTCTAGATTTTCTGCTGGATTCTTTTAAGTTGTTGCAGTCTCTTTTGTTAAATTTAGCTGACAGGATTCTAAATTTCTTCTCTGTGTTATCTTGGATTTCGTTGACCTTCATCACAACAGCTATTTTGAATTCTGTCTGAAAGGTTATGTATGTCTAGCTTTTCTAGGATTGGCCAGTGGTACCTTGTTTAGTTCATTTGTTGAGGCCATGTTTTTCTGTAATGTTTTGATTCGTCTGGGCATTGAAATGTTCATCAGTGTCTGGGCATTATTACTGTAGTCCTTACTATCTGGACTTGTTTGTATTCATCCTTCTTGGTAATGCTTTCCAAATATTCATAGGGACTTGGGTGTTGTGATTTATGTTTTTGGTCATGGCAGCTACATCTGCATTAAGGAACACCCCAAGCCTAGTAATGCTGTGTCTCTTACAGACTTGCAGAGGTATTACTTCGGTGGTCTTTGGTAAGATGCAGGAGAATTTTTTGGATTACCCCACAGAGACTCCTGTTCTCTTCCCTTTCTTTCCCCCAAACAGAGTGTCTCACTCTGTGCTAAACTGCCTGGAACTGTGGGAAGGGTGACAAGCACCCTTCTGGCCACCATTACTTGAACAGACCTGTACTCAGTACAGCATGGGGACTGTGCTTGAACAGACCTGTACTCAGAACAGCATAGGGTCTTGTACATGGCCTGCAGTGATCACTGTCTGGCTGCTGCATATGTTCTCTCAAAGTCCAGTGGCTGTACAATCCACAGGTGGTGAGTCTAGCCAGGCTTGTGTCCTTCTCTTCAGGGCAGCGAGCTTCCCCCAGGCCCAGGCAGGTCCAGAGATGCTATCCATGATCCAGGGCCTGGAGCTAGGAACCTTAGTAATCAAACTAGTTTTCTGTTCTTCTGTGGCTGAGCTAGCACCTAAGCTGCAAGTCAAATCCTTTTTGCTCTTCCTTCCCCTTTTCTCAAGCTGAGGAGTCTCTCACTGCTGCAGACCCATGGTGAGTATTGCCTGGCTATCACTGATGTTCACTCAAGGTTCAAGGCTCTTTCAATAGCTTGTGATGAATGTTGCCAGGTCTGGGTCTCTCTCTTCAGATACGTTGGGTCCCCTATGGCCCAAGGCAGGTCCAGAAGTGCCATCCAGGATCCAAGGCCTGGAATTGGGAACCCCAGGTGTCCACTTGGTGCTCTCCTCCAGTGTGTCTGAGTTGGTAGCCAAGCTGCAAGACAAAGTCCTCTTTACACCTTGTCTTCTCCTTTTGTCAGGGAAAAGGAGTCTCTTCCAGTAGCCACCCCAGCTCAGAATGTGCTGGGTTACACCGCAAGCCAGCTTGGCTCTGAGTCTCACCCAAGACCAGTAGCAAGTACTCCCTGGATACCACTGCTGGTTATTCAGGGCCCAAGGGCTCTTTAGTTAACAGGTGATGACTCTTGCCAGGACCAGGTCTTTCCCTTCAAGGCAGCAGTTTCTCTTCTTGCTCAGGGTGTGTCTAGAAATGTCATCCTTGAACTACAGCCTGGAATGGGGGCCTCAGAATTCTGCCTGGTGGCGTATTCTGCTGTGGCTGAGCTGGTGTCCAAGTTGCAAAGCAAAGTCCTCTTTATTTTCCCATCTCATCTCCTCAAGCAGAAAGGAGTCTCCCCCAGAGCTGCACCTGTTCTGCCTGGGATTAGGGGAGGAATGACCCAAGCACTCCCTTGGGCTTCTGGCTTGTGTCTCACCAGGTTGCATGCATTTCAAGTACACTGGCTCTGAACCCAGCGTAGCATTGAGGCTTGCCTAGGAAATACAGTTCTTGTGGCCTGGACTGCTTTTCAAGTTTATTTAGGACCCCATGTTGATAGGGCTTGCCAGAACTCGAATTCTAACCATGAGCAATTCCCCTCTGACTATGCCTGGTCCAAATTCCCCCCTCTTTGGCCTTGGCTGAGTTCTATTCCATTTTGCTTTTTGCTGCTACAGGGTAGCTCTGAGTTCCCAGAGTCCCACAATCACTGTGCTCCCCTCCACCCAAACACGCAGATTCTCTCTGTGTGCCACTGCTGGGGGTTAGGGGAAAGGTGGTGTAGGTGATTCAAGACTATTTTCCAATTATCTTCAGTGTCTTTCCTTAATTTGATGGTAAAACTGGGTACTGTTATATTGCTCACCTGATTTTTGGGTTTTTTGATGGTGCATTTTTGTGTGGATAGTTGTTCAATTTACTATTCCTGCCAGGGTGATGATCACTGGAGGCTCCTACTCAGCCATCCTGCTCTGCCTCCCCTCTATGCTTAACTTTTTAATATACTGCCAAATTATTTTCCAGAGTGGTTGTGCCATATTACAATCCTGCTAGCTGTGTATATGTATTCCAGTTATTCCACATCCTTAACAAAACTATATGCATGGTCAGTCTTTTAAATTTTAGACATTCTAATAGGTATATGGTGGCGCGTCATTGTGGCTTTAATTTACATTTCTCTGATAACTAATAATGTTTCACGTTTCCATGTTCTTATTTTTCACCTCTACATATTCCTTGGTAAAGTACGTGTTTAAATCTTTTGCTTGTTTTGTATGGGTTATTTTTTTCTTATGACTAAGTTTTAATTGTTTTTTATGTATTCTGGATTCAAGTAATTCAACACAGAGGTTCCTAAGTGGTTAATGGCCTGTTAGGAATTGAGCCACACAGCAGGATATGAGTTGTGGGGTAGCAAGTGATGCTTCATCTGTATTTACAGCCACTCCCCCATCACTTGCATTACTGCCTGAGCTCCGCCTTCTGTCAGATCAGTAGCAGCATTAGATTCTCATAGGAGCATGAACCCTATTGTGAACTGCACATGGGAGGGAGCTAGGTTCCATGCTCCTTATGAGAATCTAATGCCTGATGATCTATCACTGTCTCCCATCACCCCCAGATGGAACTGTCTAGTTTTAGGAAAACAAACTCAGGTCTCCCATTGATTCTACATTACGGTGAGTTGTATAATAATTTCATGATATGTGACAAAGTAATAATAATAGAAATATAGTGCACAGTAATTGCAGTGCACTTGAATCATCCTGAAACCACATCTTCTGCCACTCTGCAACACCTGCCCTCTACACCACCCCTGCCCAGCCCCATCCATGGGAAAATTGTCTTTCATGAAACCTGGTTTCTGGTGCCAGAAAGGTTGGGAACTGCTACCTTAACAGATACATGCCATAGCTTTTCTTTCATTTATTAGTAGTGTCTTTTGAGTGTTTTTTTGTTTCGTTTTGTTTTGAGGAAGCCAAGTTTATTTCTTTGTTCTTTTATAGATCATGTTTTTGGTGTTGATCTAAGATATCTTTGCCTAACTGATTTTCTTCTGTTTACTCCTACCAGTTTTATCATTTTAAGTTTGACATGTAGGTCTATGGTTTATTTGAGGTAGTTTTGAGTATGGTATAAAATATGGTTAATACTTGATTTTTCTTTTTGTGCATATTTAAAATTTAGTATCTCATGCATCATTTGTTGACAAGACTATATTTTCTTTATTGAATTGCCTTTTTATCTTCTTAAAGAATCAGTTCACAAATGTGTGGGTTTATTTCTAGACATTTTGTTGTTTTCCACTGAAGTACTTGGAATTGTGTAGTCTTAGCTCTCCAACTTAATTCTCTTTTCAAGGTTGTTGTGACTATCTTAAGTTCTTTGCATTACTATACAAATTTTATAATCATCTTACCAGTTTCTATAAAATATGCTGCTTTTATTTTGATTAGGATTGAATTGAGTCTGTAGTTCAGTTTGGGGAGAATTGACATGTTAATAATATTGAATCTTTTAGCCCAGTAACAAGGTATATGTCTGTGTTTATTTAGGTCTTTAAATTTTTGTTCAGGAATATTTTGTAACATATACTTTAGGTCTCTGACATTAAGAGATTTCCTGAAGTATTTCATATTTCTAAAATTATAAATTTATTTAATTTCAATTTCAGATTACTTATTGCTGATATACATAAATAAAGTTGAATCTTGTGTGTTCACCTTGTATCCTGCAATCTCATTAAATTAACTTACAGTTTTTTTGGTAAATTTCATTGAAATTTTTACATATATGATCATTTTGCCTGTAATAAAGAGTTTTATTTCTTTCCAGTCTTGATGACTTTTGTTTTTTCCTTGCCTGATTGCTCAGGCTAAGACTTCCAACATAACATTGAATAGCAGCAGTAAGCATGGTCATCTATGTTTTACTTATGATCTTAGATAGTATTCAGTCTTTTCCCATTATTTTGATATTATCGAGATAATTTTAGTAGATTCCTTTTGATAGGTTGAGGAAGTTTCCTTTTAGTCCTAGTGTGCTGAGAAGTTTTTTTTACGCATTTTATAAAATTAAATCCAAATTTTATTAAGGATTTTGAGTTACGTATTTTAAATTTCTAGAATGGAATGGAATGATTTTGGAAATGGAAAAATGACATAAACACTGACATCCCTTGAAACTTCAATTTGATAAAGAAAATTCTTCTGCAAACCACATCCCCATTATATGACAAGACTAGGTATTATCTACACCTTCACTTTGGCAATAGCTATTTCCTAAAGAATGAAGAAGATGAATTTGCTACTTCAGTACATTAAAAATGGGATTCTATCTTTAAAGTTCAGAAAAAGCTGCATTTAAATGAACTGTGGTTGCCCCATCCCCCAAAAAAGTGTCTAATCAAAGCAAAGAAAATCATTTTGAAAATGAAGAGAAAAAAACTATTATAATTGGTTAAGTATTTCCAGTAGTAAGTTAAAATCTCAGGAGAGAAATGGATAGCACTGCAAATAGTATGTTCACCTTCCAAGACCTTAACACTAAATTCTCAAAAAAGAAGTTTTCATTACCTCTAAAAAGGAATTCAATGTAATTTTATTAAGAGCAGGAAATCTAGACCTTCCTTTAATGACAATCCAGTAGACCACCCTCGCTGTCCTAAAAACAGAGTTCAACCCGAAAATTAACTAATTAGCCTTGGGTATTGTAAATGTGTCTCTATAATCTGAAATTTAATGATATCTTTTGTCAAAAAGTCTTATTTCCACTTTAGTTTCATGACTTCAATATTGTAGTGCTACCTCTGTAGTATTTACTACAATAGTCATCAAAAATATTTGAAAAAAGTCCTTGGACCTCCGAAATTGTGCATCCATCCACATCTATAAAAATAAGAGCCACACAAAGATCTGTAAGAGTGCTGCCTGTCCAGATCCAGCACAGAGATACTTAATCTTTGTTTTCCAGTTTAGTTATGAAAGCATGGAATGAACAAAATGCTGAATGTCACACTAGTGTTACAAATAGGCCCAAAATTTTGAGCTTTTAACGAGATTGAGAAACATGTTATGAGATTTAACTCAATATGCCTTAACACATCCATGAGGCAATTAAGTAAACAGCACTACCCATTTTAATACATAGTAAACAGAAGCATGAGTGACATACTCATACTTTAAACAGTAAGAAGTAGAAGAAACCACAGAAGTTTAGGGTCTTCTCTGTAGCTCTAACCCAAAGAAAATGACTTTAATTTTTTTTTAAAGCATGAAATCACTTAAGATCTCTTCTCCCTCCTCCTCTTCCTTGTCCTCCTCCTCCTCCTCCTTCTCCTCCTCCTCCTTCTCCTCCTCCTCCTCCTCCTCCTTCTCCTCCTCCCCCTTCTCCTCCTCCCCTCCCTCCCTTCCTTCCTTTTCTTTTTTCTCTCTCTCTTCCTTTCCTTTCCTTTTCCTTTCCTTTCCTTCCTCCTGTCCTTTCTTTCTTTCCCTCCCTCTCTCCCTCTCTCTGTCTTTCTCTTTCTTTCTCTTTTTTCTCTTTCTTTCTTTCTTTAATCATCATTGTCCTCCTCTCCTCCTCCTCCTCCTCATCCTCCTCCTCCTCCTTCTCCTCCTCCTCCTCCTCCTCCTCCTCCTCCAACTCCTCCTCCTCCTCCGCCGCCTCCTCCTCCTCCTCGTTCTCCTCCTCCTCCTCCGCCTCTGCCTCTTCCTCCTGCTCCTTCACACTTGCTTATTAGTATAGTATCTCTTTCCAAAACTGGTTTCTTCTTCAATAATGTGGTAAAAACTGAGTATAACCCTTAATTCAAGCTAGACCTCTGCTTCTACCTGAATTGGTACACAATTAAGGCATTACCTTATAGGAACTAAAATTGTACTTAAAATATTTGTTTTAGTCTGCAAAAACAAAAACAAGCAAACAAACAACAAATAACTTGAAAATAGGCTTCTCAAATGTAAATTCATCTTTTCCAGGGAAGCAGAAGGTAGATCATTCTGCTTCGCTTCTGCTTGCACTCTGCTGGCTGTTGATCTTTCTTGGGGTATACTGTGGATCATTTTCCTCATCTCCTTCTTTTTCCCCCTTCCTCATTCACTACTTTACCTCATTTATCATCATCATCATCTTCATCATCATCACCATCTTCTTCTTCTTCTTCAGTAGCTTCTCCAGTGAAGTATAGCACTGATCTTGGGATTATACACTCATGTAAAAAGTGACCAACTTCGGAGTCTGCAGCAAGGATGGCTTCTGCAGCATCATCCAAATCTCCATTCTTAGGAAATTCAGGAGGGGCAAATAAATTAAAGAAAGTCATTGGAAACTGTTTTAGTCACAGTATGAAATGTCCCACGTCCCTTGTGTTTCTGCTTCTTAATGATTTCAAAGTGACATTCTTTTTTCCAGTCTATCTGGCACCCTGTACAACCCATAATTTCTGGTCCTTCAAAAGAAAAGGGGTCAGAATCATCTGGTTCTGACCTCATCCTCTGTGTCTTTGTCAGCACTTCATTGTAAAATATTCATTGAGTTCAAAGTGAAATCTAAGACAAAACTCATAGGCTGGCTACTTTAATATCTTTTGAGTACTTCAGAATAGGTTCATCATATTCCTGAACCATATCACTGAGCAAGTCAACATTCTTAAAAGCAGTTAACCAAAATTCAGGAATTCCTTTGGGATCTTTTTTCTTCATCCTTTTTCTCATCTTCAATCTTGGCCTTTTCTTTCAACTTCTCTGAAATCTCATTTTCTTCATCTGGTTTCCATTCACTTTCTTCTCCCATAAGTTCATAAATTACATTAATCTCACATCACTTATCAAATAGAGGCTGGTAGAGAACAGCATATTTCCTTTCAAGATCACTTAGTTCCTCATAGAATTTGGCTTCTATCTGTGCATATTTAACTTGCAGGTTTTTGAGAGCATTCACTAGTTTTTGTTTTTGTTTTTGTTTTTTTTTTCTGAGACAGAGTTTCGCTCTTGTTGCCCAGGCTGGAGTGCAACAGCTGGATTCCAGCTCACTGCAACCTCTGCCTCCTAGGTTTAAGCAGTTCTCCTGCCTCAGCCTCCCGAGTAGTTGGGATTACAGGCATGCACCACCACACCTGGCTAATTTTGTATTTTTAGTAGAGACAGGGTTTCTTCATGTTGGTCAGGCTGGTCTCGAACTCCCAACCTCAGGTGATCCGCCCGCCTCTGCCTCCCAAAGTGCTGGGATTGTGGACATGAGCCACCACTTCCAGCCTCACTTGTCTTTTAATTACCCTAGGCAGGCTTTCACTGTATCCTGTTGATATTTCTACCAGACCATCAAGTCTTTCTTGAAGGGCTGCAAGAATCTGAGGATTTTGCATTATCTGAACAGTTATCTGACATGCTTTGATTTTTGTTTCTTCACCAGTTTCTTCTTCTTCTACTTCTTCAACATCATCCACATCTTGATCAAGTTCAGACTGTTCTTTGTTGTGAATGTCTGCCATGTTGTAAGAACTCCAAATATTGGCAGCTAGTATGGGGAGCCAGGTGGCCAGAGCTTTGCAGGCAGTGACTTAGGGTGGCAGTGGGGGGTGGGAGAAGCCGGAGGCAGCACCACGAGCAGATGACGCTAAAAAAGGTGCTGAGAATCTTTTCAGGGAATAGTTTTATTTCATCAAATGCTTTCTCTGTGACTACTGAAATGATTATACTGCGTTTCCTTTTAAATTGTTAATATGGGGACTACATTGATTGAGTTTTGAATGTGAAACACTATTGCATTTCTAGTATAAAACTCTACTTGGTCAGGCCAGGCACTGGGGCTCATGCCTATAATCCCAGCACTTTGGGAGGCTGAGGCGGGCGGATCACCTGAGGTCAGGAGTTTGAGACCAGCCTGACCAACATGGTGAAACCCGTCTCTACTAAAAATAGAAAAAATTAGCTGGGCGTGGTGGTGCATGCCTGTAATCCCAGCTACTCGGGAGGCTGAGGCAGGAGAATTGCTTGAACCTGAGAAGTGGAGGTTGCAGTGAGCCCAGATCACGCAATTGCACTCCAGCATGGGCAACAAGAGTGAAACTACATCTCAAAAACAAACAAACAAAAAAACAACTCTACTTGGTCATATTATCTTTTTTATATATTGTTGCATTTGATTTGCTAATATTGTGTTTAGAATGTTTGCATCTGTTTTATGAAGAATGTTGGTTTGCAGTCTTATTTTCTTACAATTTCTTTGTCTGTGTTTGGTGACAGGGTAATTCTGGCTCAACGAATGAGTTGGGAAATATTTCCTTTTCAGTTTTTTAAAGGAGTGTATGGAGAATTTGTATTATTTGATTGTTAAATGTTTGGTAAAATGTAGGCATGAAGCCATTTCAGCCTGGATTTTTCTTTGTGGAAAGATTTTTAACTACAAATCCACTTTCTTCAGTAGATTAATTGCTACTCAGTTTCTTATGAAATTGCTTATCAGTTTCTTCTTGAGTGAGTTTTGATAGTTTGTATCTTTTCAGGAGTTGGTTCATGTTACCTAAGGTGTTGAATTTATACTTACAAAGCTGTTTAGGGTGTTCTCGTTTTGTCCTTTTAGTGTCTGTAGAGTCCATACTGATGCCACTGCTTTTATTTCGTATATTAATAATTTGTTGTTTCTGTTTTTCTTTTCCTCATTAGTTTGGCTAGGAATTTGTCAGTTTTATTGATATGCTTAAAGAAACAGCTTTTGGTTTCATTGACTTTCTCTGCAGTGTTTCTGCATTCTATTTCTTTGCTTTCCACTCTGAACTATTTTCTTTTCTTTTTACTGCTTGCTTTGGGTTTAAGTCTCCTTTTTTCCTAGTTTCTTAAGATACAAACTGAAACCTTTCATTTGCAACCTTTCAGCTTTTCTCATGTAGGCATTTAGTACAGTTAGCAGCATCCCACAAATTCTGGTATGTTTTTGTTTCATTCAGTTTAAATAATGTCTAGTTTTCCTTTGATTTTTTTCTTTCTCCATGGGTTGTTTCTAAACATACATGCTTCTAAGCATGGCATGTAGTTTCCAAATTTTGGAAGAGTTTGTAGATGTCTTTTTGTAACCTATTTCTAATTTGCTTTCATTGTGCCAAAAAGCATACTTTGTATAGTTTGAATCCTTTTAAATATGTTTAGACTTCTTTTATGGCTCGGAATAGCTCTATTTTGATAAATGGTTTGAAGAAGTTTTGTGTTCTGCTGTTCTTACGTGGCGTGTTCTCTAAGTGTCAGTTGGGTCAGATAGGTTGATGGTGAAGTTCACATCTACTGTGTCCTTTCTGATTATCTGTCCACTTGCTCTATCAAATATTGAGAGAATATTGGAAATCTCCGACCATTATACTGGATTTGTCTATGTAGTTTTTCAGTCTTATGAATATTCTTAACCTTTGTTCTGAGATGCAACTAAGTTCCTTGGAAACAGTTTTGTGCCCTTAAGTCTTGTTTTTATGATTTGTTTGATAGGTGTAGAGTAGAGCTTAGTGTAGTGCTAACTGTTCCCCACAATAGAAGCATGAATGTCCTGGGTATTTTAACCTATGCGTTATGAGTCTTTCCTGTCTGGCTCGTTGGAATGGGCACTATTTCCCACATTGTATGACGACCAGGCAGTGATCTTCAATTCTTTGAAATTGTGTTTTCTTTTGCCTTTACAGGCATGCACAAATTAGTACTTTGCTGACTATTCAAAGATTTCCCAGATCTGTCTCTGTGTTGCTCTCTCCTTTGCTATACTCTGTCTTGTGAACTCTTAACTACCTTGTTCTCCCTGGACTGTTAGCTCTGACTCTGCAAATCAAGGAATTTGCCAAGCTCTACTTGAGTTTTCGTTTTTCACCCTGGGATCTGTAATTACAGGCCATCATACATTTGATTCTTGACTCTCAGGAGTTACTATTTTTTGTTGCCTAATTTCCAGGGTCTTGTACAACATTAAAAAAATACATTTTGGATTTTTTTTCTGTCTTGTTACTTGTTTTGGTTGTTACAGGCAGAAGTGTAAATGTGTTCTATTTGCTTATCTTGAACCAAATCTTTTGCCCATTTAAAATTTTACTGTAGGCCAGTTGCAGTGGCTCGCACCTGTAATCCCAGCACTTTGGGAGGCCGAGGTGGACGGGATCACCTGTTGTCGGGAGTTCAAGACCAGCCTGGCCAAGATGGTGAAACCCCATCTCTACTAAAAATACAAAAATTAACTGAGCATGGTGGTGGGTGCCTGTAATCCCAGCTACTTGGGAGGCTGAGGCAGGAGAATTGCTTGAACCTGGGAACCAGAGGTTGCAGTGAGCCGAGATCATGGCATTACACTCCAGCCTGGGTGACAACAGTGAAACTCTGTCTCAAAAAAAGAAATTTTACTCCAATTTTAAATGTGCTTTTTTTAGGAACAAAAGCTATTACTTTTTTTTCCCCTACTTGTAACCTAACAATTTAAAAGGCTATTACTTTTGATAAATTGCAACTTATCAGGTTTTTTCGTATTAATATTTACTAAAAACCTTGTCTGCCTCACAGTCACAAAGATTTTCTTGTAGCAGTTTTATAGCCTGAATTTCTACATTTATGTCTATGATCCATTTTGACTTACGATATGAGGTAGGGATAGAGATGCCATTTATTTCAGTGCCATCTTTTAAAACACTTTGCCATTTTGATTGAATACCATTGATGCCTTGATAATTGAGCAAAAATAAATTTCCTATATATATATGGGCCCTTTTCTGGTCTTTGCATTCTGTTTTATTTATCTATGTATCTGTTATTTCATCCATACCAACAGTATATAGTATAGAATGATTATTATGCTACAAAGCAGTTGAGTTTTAAAGGTGATTTATCAAAATTAATAGTGTTTGTTCTTTGAAAAACACGGAATCTTATTGTTTCTCTGTAGTCCATTTGTTTTCTTTTTCATCATTTTTCTCTATTTTTTTTCCCCTTACTCTCACTTTAGATTTACTTTGATCTTTTTATAGCCACTATAGGAGGAAACTTGATTATTAATGTAGATCTTTTTTTCTAGTAAAAACATTTAAGGCTATAAATTTTCGGTAAGCCTACTTTTAATTGTTATATATTTTGGGCATATGTAGATGTTTTATTGTTGATGAATTTTAATTTCATTCTGTTGTATTCAGAAAGTATACTTTGTAAGACAATCTTTTGAAATATATTGATTTCTTTTAGTGTTCTACATTTGGTGCACTTGAAAAGAGTAAGTTTCTTGGCAGTTGTTGTGTGTAGTGTATACTTTTTAGCATTACATTTTAATTTCTTTATTGGTTTTAAATCTGTATCACCTTGTATTATTTTCAGTTGTTCCTCTACAAATTACACCTTTAACCTAACCTATTAAAATGCATCTTTAGTTTGTTTCATTCTACTTTAACCTATCCCATTTTATTTATTCCAAGCAAAAGTATATTTCACCTTCTTTTCTTCCCCTCTTTTTGAGACAGGGTTTCACTCCTGTTGGCCAGATTGGAGTGCAGTGGTATGATCTCAACTCACTGCAACCTCCGTCACCTGGGCTCAAGCTATTCTCCTGCCTCAGCCTCCTGAGCAGCTGAGACTACAGGAACACACCACTGTACCAGGCTAATTTTTGTATTTTTTGTAGAGACAGCGTTTCCCTTGGTTGCCCAGGCTGGTCTCAAACTCCTGAGCTCAAGTGAGCCATCTGCCCTGGCCTTCCAAAGTGCTGGGATTACAGACATGAGACACCGTGCCTGGCCTATTTCACCTTCATTTTTGAATGATAGTTTTACTATCATTCAAATATGTATGTGTTCTTGATTGACAATTTTTTCTTTCCTCATCACTTTAAATAATGTTGTTCCAGTGTCTTCTGGCTTTCATAGTTTCTGATGAGAAGTTAGCTGTAATCTTACAGTTGTTTCATTAGATACTGTATCTTTGTTCCCTGGCCTCTTTCCAGGTTTTCTTTTTATCTTTGGCTTTCAGAAATTTGACTATCATGTGTGAGAGAGATTTTTGTTTATGTTTAGCCAAACTGAAAATCTCACTTTTTAGTGAGCTTTTATCTGTAAATCAGTGTTTTCCCCCCCAAATTTGGGAACTTTTATGCTATTATTTCTTCAGATATTCTGTTTGCTCATTTGTTCTTTTTCTCTTGGTGAACCTTACACATATGTTGGACCACTTGCTATTGTCCTACTGATATTATGAGATCCTGTTCATTTTCCTTAATTTTTTTTTTCTTATACTCCAAATTGAGTAACTTATGTTGGTCTGTCTTTAGGTTCACTGATTTTTTTGTTTTCTTTCTTGATTTCATTTCATGAATTTTTAACTATTTTACTTTTAGCTTTAGAATTTCTTTTTTTGAAAAAATATAGTTTTCATATATCTGATGAGATTTCCCATCCATTCACTGACATTATTTTTTCCTTCACTGTTTAAACAGTTTATAATAACTGCCAATAAATGTCTATGTGATAAAACGAACATCTGGTTCACTAATAGTTTTGATTTACTTTTTTCTTATGCTGTTTATTTCCACGTCTGTTTTCTCCTTTTGGCCTAAAAAAACATAGTCACTCTGAATTCTGTTGTGTTCTCCTGGGGATTATTATTTTGCTTTGCTGTTGTACTTTCCTCACCTGAAACTATAAAGATCCTCTTCCTTACTATAGGTACTATCTAATATTTCTGTACTGTTGGGGCTTCCCATTGTTATATTTTTAGATTGGCCCTGTGGGATAGTCTTTTCCATTTCTGTGTAATTTTATTGTCACCTAAGAATTTAACAGATAGAGCTCAGTCTGTCGGTTTTGCTTCTGTGGTTGATTGCTTCCTTTTTAGCTGCTCTACCAGCTTTATAACCTGTCCTCGGACACTTGAAGTTCTTTCTTCTTCACCTTTCTACCACCAGAGATACATGTATTTGGTTAATACACTCAGTTGTTAAAAGCATCAAAGGCATATTTCTTTCTAATCTCTGGCTACTATTTTGCTGGATTCCCTGAGAATTTCTCCTGAGTATGTGTAATTTAGCTGTTAGTCAAGGGTTTTGACATAATTTGTTTTCATATTTGGGTCATACTCTTTCTGTGGTTCTCTCTTGCCAGCATTTCCCTTTTACGTTTTCTGTGTTCTTTCAGCCCTAAACTTTGATTCTGGAACCTTGAGCCCAAAGGTTGGGATTTTTTACTATTGTGTTTTTGCAGCCATAGCCATAGGAGTGCCCCAACACCAGAAGATAATAAAACAGTAAATGAAATAGTAACTCTTCACTTCCAAGTGAGATTTTTGTGATTAGACCCTTTGTTGTGGCTTTTTGGATTCTGTTTGGTGTCCATAAATACACTTTTTACCATGTTACTTAGTTATTAAAATTGTTTTCTGTCAGCACTTTTGTTCTGCCACTCCTTCACTATTAGTCTTAATTTTAATTTTAAGTTGCGTTAAAACAGAACATTTAATAATACTGCGACTTGAGATAATTTTTATACTAAAGATTAAATTTATGTCTCTACTGCATATCATTTATAAATGCATGACATTCTTGAACATTTTTATTAATCATAGTATATTTCCTCTGTTATTTTAAACATTGAAAAATATTATTTGAAGTATTTCCCTTTCATTCAAAATATATGATTATATGAGACTGTCATTTCCCCCACAACCAATTTGAAAAAGGTTATAATCTTAAATTTTTGCTACTTGAGTAGGCAACAAAAAAAGATGATATTTTGATTTTTATTTCTTAAATATTATCATTAAGGTTGAACATCTTTTTATAGAGTAATAGCTCATTTATTTTTTTATTGGTGAATTGCCAGTTAATTTTCATTTTTAATTATTCTGTTATGTTGTTCACCTTTTTATATACTACTTTGGTTTTTAGGAGCTCTTTATGAATTATGGGCATTCATTTCAAATATGTTTAAAATATCCAAGTGTGTGTCTAAATGACATTTAGAAAAGTATTTCATTAGTTTTCTTCATTAAAATTTTTGTGGTAAGTTAATATAACTATTATTAGTTTATGGTATATGATATATGAGAATCTTTTTGAAGTTTTACCATATTCTTGAATTTTGAAAGCATTTTAAATATTTCATTTTTACATGCTAATTAAGTTTATCTCCCTTCTATTTTACTCATTTGATAATGAAGTTTATTTTCCCTACTACCATGCTTTTAGTATTTTCAGAAAACAGATTTCTTATTTTACCTGTACTTAAGAAATTATCCTTTTTTTGTTGTTGTTGTTGTTTCTTTTGAGATCTTGAAGATACCAGAACAAATTCTAATGTAATTTATGAAGAACTTCTTTTAACTAAAGAAATTAAAAGCAGATGTTTACTATGCTAGTAGATATCCCTGTAAGTTAGAAGCTGTATTTCTATAGACAGAAGATTTTCATTCCCTGGTACCAGTGTGAGTAATGGGTAGAAGCAACTGCATACATAATTCAGTACACCAGGTTGCTTGCTGGAACCTGCTTGAGACTCTCGGTAAAGCTTTTGTCCAAGGCTTGTGCTGTTCCTTGAACACTCTTCATTGGTCTTCCAACAGTTGATGTATAGGAGATCCCTCATACTCCCTGCTGCCTTTGCTGCTGTGTTTGCTTAAAGCTAACCACAGGGATCTAATAAGGGAAAGAGGCTGCAGCAGGGCAGCTTGAAGCTGCAAGATCAAACATTTCTACCTCCCGAGTTAACCATCACTTTGGAACCCAACAAAAGGATAGGGTACCCCAATGATAGGGAGACTTTGGTATCCTCACCCTGCATGGGGACTGATTCACAATACTAAGCTCTAAAAGAATTGTGTTCTGCCAGTAGCTTTGTGTTTGTAGGATTCTTTAGGAATTTGTAATGTCACGGATTGGTTTTACACATTGTGGTCATGTATTTCCATCATAATTTATTGAGCATACCATAGTATTTACTGTTTACTTTGTGTGTTAACATGTTTGGTACCAAGGGTTTAAAATTTGGAGTAGTAAGATTTTCTGAACATTATTGTCATTTTATAATACCATGCAAGTTTTAAAAAATATATAATAGATATAAGTATAGGCATTTATGTTTTAAATTTCCTGGTTTTCCGCCATAACTTAAATTTTATAAGGACTTTAAAGTATACAGATTCATTATAATTTGTTCACAATGACAAATTTTGTTAATCTAAATTTAAATATTAGTGACCAAGTCTATCTGATAATGTAAAACTTTCTGAATTATTGTCCCATACATTTTTTCCTCCATCCTTTTGTAATTTATTTTGAGAGTAGGGATAACTTTTACCTTTTGGAGAATAAATGACTAGTCAGACTGAAACTTGGAAGAATTGGGTGAACTTAGGCTGCTTCAGAAGGACTTCTCCCTTTTATAAAAGGATTATCCCCATGTCATATGGAATTCATGAAATCATCCGAATTTTAAAATTTAAGCGTGTAGCCATTGTAGTCATAAACATGAATGTTCTAACTTCTTAAAGCCTTTGGATAAAAAATACACTAATTTTTTTTGAAGCAATGATTTTAGAAGGACTTTAAGTCCTTCATAGGACATTTGTACTATGAGTTTTAAAAATCCATATTTTCCTCTAATAAGGGATTATAAAAGGATTAAAAGTCTTCACTGGAGATTATGATTTGCATAGGCAATATATAGCAATATTATTTCCTGAATTGAGGGGAGTAGGTGGGGAAAGATTAATTGTTGCTATTGTTAAATAGACTTGAATAATAAATTGTGATTCATACACAGATGGTTCTTATAAATTTACACTGATGTTAGATAGATTTGATGGCTATAGGACCACATGAGCAGTCATGGTAGAGATTTTAATATTCTTTTACTCTCATAGACTATAGTTTACAGATGGCCTGATTGTCTATTACTTGTGGATACATGTTAAGTCTTTGCACTCTATATTTTTTGTATGAAGCAAAAATATGTTTTTTTTTAAATGTGTAGTTTCAATGTTTTTGCAAAAGTAATTGTATAGCTATCTTAGCTACATTTGTTTGTAAAATAAAGTTAAATCATGAAATAGTAAAAACTTTTATAATGCTTTTTGATAAATACATTATAAAGGTACACCTAGCTAAAATTCATTTTCATTGAACTAGGAATGATTTGGAAAGATATTTTAACCTTTTTAGGTGTACAAGTCATTATGAACCCACCAAGAATTAAATATGAAATTTTAAACACCTTCATTTTACCCAAAATATAGGTGAGTAATCTAAGAAAGTGACATGAGTTACCATGAGATAAGGAGGAGATTGGTTAATATTGTCTTTTGAATATAATAGGATTGTATTTCCGTAGAATCATTTTAATAATTTTTTTAATGTGCATTGATAAGTTAAAAAATGAAACTGCTTTTGCACTTTTCTCATATGCCAGCTATTTTTTTTCCAACGGATTAAAGGCCTAAAGGGATAGAGGAAGTGAATGGACACTGATGTTTCAAAATATCTCATTTTGCCTAAAAGCAAGTACCGGCAGATAAATGCCCATAAAGGGATTTCTTTCTTAAGCCCCGTGGATTTTTTCCCCCGCACAACTTTTTGTGTGAGTTAGAAATGAAAACCATTCATCTAGTGCCCCAAAGAACGGCCTTATTGAATGGAATAACAGTGTAATGTACCATTGAAGGCAGGATTGAAAGTGATTATCTTGTTAACTCTTGACAGTTACCGCCAGCTTGAAATGGAACCGGCAGGCTTGATTTGCAAATGAATTAGAGCTTTTTCATTTTGTGCCAGGATCATCTTTTTATATTCTGATATGACAGATGCTATGTTCCAGGCTTTTGTTTTTCTTCCGATTTATACTTGCAAATAAAAAACAAAAGATTATTATAGTCATTTTATTTGCATCTTTTCTCTTGGAGTTTATTCTTTGTGTAGAAGTTTTTAATCTTATGTTTTTCAAAAAAAAATTTAAGACTAGTATTGTTTTTTCCAGAATTAAATTTGATTAATTTAAGTACAGTAGCAATTGGGTGAGAAGAAAGATTATATGGGCTTTCAAGAAATAGAAAATAGTTGCAAACAGAATATTGTAGTTAGTAAAAATTGAAACTTTTTGCTAAATTTAATATCTTTTTCACCCCTTGGTAACTACTGATGTAAATTCAAACTTCTGGAGATGTTTCAAGAATAGTACAAGAAACTCCCATATACCCTTTACGTAGATTCATCAGTTATTTACATTTTCCACCCACTTATTTTATTATCTCTTCCTCCCTCTCCTCCTCCAACTGTTTGTAAATATATATTTTCTGAACTAAAGGAGAATGTATTGGAAACATTGTTCCCCTTTACTAATAATTGGTATATATAAGATTAAAGACATTGTCTTATATAGCTATGAGTACTAGATTTTGTGAGGTCTAAAAAAAAGAACAGTTTTTGTGGTTTTATCTTCTGATATTAGTGGAAATCAATATGCAGGTTTTAATCCACACTGTTATAATGTTTCTGTTTATATTCAGAAATCATCTCAGTGGCGTATGGCAATTTTAATGCATTATTAATATGTAACTTATAAGCCTAGAACTTTGTTTTATTAGTTCAGATAGTTTTTAGTATTGCAGGGTTTATATAGTTAAAACTTGCTTATTCCGTTTAGTGTTAAATGTTCAAGGTAGTAAACATACCTGCCCCTAGTCTAAGTCATACACATTTTTCATTCATAAAGATCTTTACACGTACATATATACATACACATTCATCTTCTTGTGGAATTAGGCTAAATATTTTTTAATTGTTATTTATGTATTCAAAATATAAGGTTATGTAAGTCTATTTTCTTTTTTCTCTGCAAACAGTCGTATTTTCTTCTGTTGTACAAATCTTAATAAAATATGGAATTCACAGATAAATTATCTGCCATTCTACCACAATGGCTTTTCAGTATGAACATTAGCATGAGGTCTATTTCCTATAATACAAAATCTAGGCATTCAGAACATGTATTACATTGATATGATATATTGAGAACCTTTATAAAAATGTCAGTGCATTTATAAGGTCTGATTAATTGGGTTGGTGAGCATCACCATCCTAAATAAGTGTTATTCTAAGTCTACTGTCTTTAAGTTAAAACATGATAGTAATCTTGGAGGGAAAATATGTAGATTGAGTTGAGAAGCAAACAGGGAAATTTCTTAATATTCCTTCTTTGGATTCCATTCATTCTCTCTGTCTTTCTTTCACTCTTACTCTCACTCTCTCAGGCTCTCTCTTTCTCATTGTAGTTGCTTGAGTCATGTTTACTTACTGTATTAAGCTTTGTGAAATGTATAGTTGTTGTTTTTTTACAGTATAACACTACACAGATTTAAATATTAAAATTTTTATCATAAACATGGTATTGACCCTATAACTTAAAATGGAAACATTCAGAGTGCTTCTTCAGTGTTACCTGAAGCCATTTGATATTGTTTATGTATAAGAATTCTGTTTATATATTATATAATAAAGAGTGTCCCTATAATGAATGAGATTTAAACAGTATATTTTAATGTTTGGAAATATGAATTTTAGGGGTATGCTGAAGTGCTGAGAATGTGTTTGGGATTTCATATAACCTGTTCTATAAAAATTCAATGCCTGTAAAACTGATTATTCAACATTATGCTAAATTGTCTTTAATTAATGAAGAAAAAGCCATTTTTCTCCAGTGTCACGGAATGATTCTGATTTTGCCAAGTTTAGTCTTTTTTGTTTGTTTGTTTAATAGACATTTAGTCCTTTAGTTGAACAACCCCTACACAATCAAAATGTATGACTTAAGATCTTTTCTTTTTTGAGAAGAAATTCAGATCTCAAGAACTTTTATGAACTTGCTGTGAGTTCCTGGAACTCAATTCACTGAGCCTTTTGAAACTTCTGGAGAAGACAGGAGAAAATTGGTTCAGAGAAACAAGCATTTAAATTAAGTCAGCAAAGTCAGAATTTAGAATTGGGTAATTCCTTTTCTACATTTCCTTTACACTCAAATTCACCCTGGAAAACAGTAGCCTACTCTCCTGGAAGACACGATGCAGACAGAAATGCAGTGTGGTGGTATACTTACAGTGAAAGTGGGCGCACAAGTGATGGCCCAAATATGTGGAATTGTAAAGGATTTTTAGGGTAGTTTGGCCAGGAACAAGAGAAATAACTGCAGAAAACACATACAGTTGGAAACTGTGGACTTGTATGACTTTTTCTGTAGCCTGTGGGAGTGGACAGAGTGGATAACCCAAGATGTTTCTAAGACTGACTAGACTAAGCATGAGGTGCTTAAAGCCAACTACTTCCCCTCTAGTGTGACTGAAGGGATTTAATAATGATCACAAATTAGTGTTACAGTTAAGTATTTTAAGGTGGACTTCTAAGCTCACACTTGAAAGGTATTTATCTAATGGCCACTGGCTCGCCAGCTTCCCACTGTAGTATTGATTGCTAGCTTACCAACTTTAAAGCTAATAATTTTATCTAATATTCAATTTCAAAACACACCAGTGTAAATACCACTACCACTGACCGTTGAATGCCATGAAGCCCTGGCACTGAGCCAGGAGCTTTCTGTGTGAACTTAAAATGGTACTGTGGAGATAGAGGCAATTTTCTTTAGGCTAACCCAGCCACTTGAAAGTAAACCAGCAGAGCATTGCCATCACCCCAATAAAGCTGCAGATTTTATCACAGGCACCAGACAAATCTATAGGGCTAATTTCAGTACTTCTCTTTAAAAGAATTTATTTTAAACCTATTATACCACACAGTATGTTTTATACACGGAAATATAACTCCCAAATAAGATGAAGCAAAGACAAAAAAGTTTATCTTATTAGAAACATGATACACCATCACTTACTGTCTTCAAACATTATTGCACTTTAACTTTCTTAATTTGACAAAGCATTCATGAAACAATCTGCAGACTAGTTTTAATAGACAAATAACACCTGTAAGCGGACATGATTGACTGTCCTAAATTGTTTGTTAGGTATGAATTTTACAAGCTTTACTTACATTAGCTGTAACGGTGGAGCTGGAGAGTATTGTGCCTTCTTCAAGCTGCCCGGTGAGGACCGCGAATCAAATAGTGGAACTCATGGCCCTTTCCAAGGTCATGGCTCTTTCGACCTGCAGATGTCAAGCCCACACATCTCCCTGTGCTTGTGGACTGGTTTGGTGATCCATTGGGTGTCAGGATTTCTTCTGATAGTTTTATGGAATGGGTCAATGAGGATAACCTAAAAAAAAAAATGTATGTGGAATCTTTACCAACCCAGTAAGAATTCAGGACTCTTAGAGCCCCACAATGGTGTCCAGCTCACTCCTCTGTAACGGACTGAAGGATTGAGAAAACTTTAGCTGGTTAACACCATAATGGACAGGCTTGCCTTAAGTTGCACTCTTAGGAACTGGGCGTTTTCAGCCACCACAGTGAATATGAACCCTATAAATAAGGTAACCTTGCTTGGCCTTGTAGCCCAGTCAGCGTGCTTTATCAGGCCAGGTGGGGCAGAAAGCCCTGTGGACAGCAGAGAGCTGGCATTACTGCCAGCAGTGGACCCTCAGAAGAAAGCGCATGACATCACACTGCTTCTTCCTCTATAGCTCCTGGATGTACTTGTACACACCCATCTTGGCTTACCTGATGGCTGCCACCTGATGGAAAGGCACCAAGGTTAGTCATTATATAGAATAATTAATATTTATCTTTTTTCATGTTATCCTCTTAAACTCTCAGTTTGTAAAAGTTGAATTGATGTTGTGGAAGACAAAATTTGTCTCTTTTAGTATTTGTCTTATTGGTCCTATAGTTTATTTCTTTTTTAAAATAATCATATTCTCTAGTTTTTCAACCAATATTTTTATTAACTAAAATTAATACAATATTACCCTTTTTGATAGCAGACTAAAAGCAGATGGAAGAAGTTGATGATGTTCTCAGCTTTTAAATTCAGCTCTCCTTTGTATTTTGTTGCATTTTATTTCTTAACTTGTATCTGTCATTTGTCTTTTGGATTTTGAAATGCTATCAGTGTTTATCTTAGTGATTATCATGCAGATATCAAAATGAGAAGAAAACACATTTTCTTTTGCCTTTGACTTCCTATCCCCCCATTTCCCAAAGTCAAAATAACCTCATATGGATATATAGTTTGAACACAAGTAGAATTTAAATGATTTAGACCAGAGATCAGTAAACTTTTTCAGCAAAGGACTAAATAATGTATAGATATTTAGGGTTTGTGTGCTAACAGGCAAAATTGAAGATATCCTGTAAACATAAAACTGTAACAAGAGAGAAAATGTCCACAGTTTTTGGATAAAATTCAAAGTGTAATAATAATTATTGAGCACAATTTTTTGTAGTTAAAATGCATGAATTTGAAAAATGAAATTCCTTTTGGGGAGCTAGCATTTTACTTAATAGGGGTTCTAAATTAATGTTCTCTGTTACCAGGATTGATTACAAACATTTATCTGTTAATACCAATCTATAATGAGATTTTAATCATTTCATCTTTGAAAATGTCTTCACACAGATAGGTACTGCCAAATTTGATTGCAGTCTATGATCACGTTCATTGCTTGGAAGGCATTTATAAAATTCCATTAGATTCTTTTCTTGATTTTTTTATTTTAGATATTATATGGCAGATTAATCAATTTCAGTTGAAGTAGAATCTCCTCGATTGTGCAGTTAAGTGGATTTGGAAACATGGAAATTTTCTTTGCACTTGCATTAAGGGCAGAAAAACACTGCTGGAGCTGTAATTTGAGGTCAAAAAAAGATACTCCTTGGCCGGGCGTGGTGGCTCTTGCCTGTAATCCCAGCACTTTGGGAGGCCAAGGCGGGTGGATCATGAGGTCAAGAAATCAAGACCATCCTGGTCAGCATGGTGAAACCCCGTCTCTACTAAAAACACAAAAATTAGCTGGGCATGGTGGTACACGCCTGTAGTCCCAGCTACTCGGGAGGCTGAGGCAGGAGAATTGCTTGAACCCAGGAGGCAGAGGTTGCGGTGAGCAGAGTTCGTGCCATTGCACTCCAGCCTGGGTAACAAGAGCGAAACTCCATCTCAAAAAAAATATATATATATACTTCTTGAAATGTGTGTTGGAATGAATATCTTCTTTTAACTTTTGACAGCATGGGAGGTATATAAAGCAGTTTGACATTACTTTGTGATTCAGGCAACATCAGTTGTTACTGCAGTGGCTTTACTGTGGTATGAATTTTGCATATAAGCACCATTTTGGCTTGTAATTTTAGATTGAGCTCATTAAGAAACATTTTTGTTTTTACTTTTTAATTTTTTGTTTTAAAGACAGGGTCTCACTCTGTTGCTAGGCTTATGTACAGTGAGAGGATCATGGCTCACTGCAGCCTTTGGAACTCTTGAACTGAAGCAGTCCTCTCACTCAGCTCCCATGTAATAGTTGGGATTACAGGCATGTAATGTTCCTTTGCCCAGCTAAGGAACATTATTATGTCTACCGGTAAAGCTAAAAGTGGTTTAGGGTAAAAGTCTCCTCAGCCAGAAAAATTTCAACGTTGATTCTTAATGTGAAACATCACAATTAGACTTTTCCACTGTTAAGACATCAAAGGGCTGCCATGTGTTAGAGTAATCAGGATATTTAGTGTCTATTTCTGTCAAAAAAATCATACAACCAACTGTGGACAAGTCTACAAGAGCAAGTGAGGTTCACTGTTGACACTACTAGTTGTATACCACATTTTACATTCAGATATTTTTACAAAGTATTTGCTGATGAATAGTGCAGCGAATAACTGTAGGTTTTAAATTTTCACAGACTTAACATTCTACAAGCTTTGTAGCGTTGTCCATCTAAGCCTCTTTCCACTCTCTATTGTAACTACCATGATATGTAACACATCTTAGCAGATTCCACATCAGATTGCACTGAATGAGTGTTTGCTCAATTTTATTGAAAATGTTATCATGTTCTATGCATAAAATTCCTAGAGGCTAATTCTTCAGTCATTCCACATTCAGCATTGACTCCTCAAATAAACAGCTGAGCAGTATCTCTGACATCTGTGGACTCATGAAGAGCCAAGCAAAACCACTTGGACTCATTTGCGTTATCTCTTCATTGGACATATTGATGATATTCTCTGTGTCTTCAACATTTTGAGCAGCTGTGCTTGCTGAAAGGCTAATGCTTTTAAGCAAGTTTATTTTCTCTAGACACTCTCCTTTGGTTGTAGTTAAATACTAATTAAGTCATCTTTGGTAAATTGCTTTCATTGGTTGGTTGACAAATGTACCACTCAGAAACTCATTTTTATTTTTTTATTTTTGTGAAGAAATTCTACTGTAATGAGATATTCCATTTTAAATATTCTAATTTTTTGGACTGTTGCATTCCTGTGTCTTGGAAAGACTGTAAAAAGAGTTTAGTCAAGTATATGCTATTAAAAAAAAAATCAACATATATGCTACTTTTTCAGCACAGCTATATCGCCATTGTAAAATAACCACAATGAATTGTCATTTAATTTGATAAAATAGTCCACACTTCACTGTGCCTTAAAAATGACATTTGAAGGCTCCTTTTCTATTCTTTTCTCATTTTTATATGATTGTCATACACTGGTATTAAAAATTAAATGTCACATTACAGCAATTCATAAGGCCCTCGAAACTCCTATTAGTTATGCTATGTTACTGTGATCTTTTTGTGTCCTGAGCAGCAGTGCACACTAATGAGAGTGCCATCCGTGATTTCTATTGCAGCTCCTCAGCTATTGTTAATAGCATTGAAGCAGTCATAGAAATACATAAAAGAATGAGTGTGGCTGTGTCCCAACAGAACTTTATATATTGACACTGAGATTTCAATTTCAGTAATATTCATGTGTCACAAAATATTATTCTTTTAATTTTTTCCCAGCCATTTAAGAATGTAAAAACTATTCTGACTCATGTGCTATACAAAAATAGGTAACAAACAGGCTGGATTTGGTCTATGGGCCATAGTGTGCTGATCCCTGGTTTGTACTTTCAGCTTAATAGAATAAGATGGTATACTTTTAAATTCTCTATTGGCCTTTAAATATTACTAAAATTTGGCAAAAACTGTCCATCAATTGAATATAGGTTGTTTTTTTATTTTATGCAGGCAGATACAAAATCATTTGTTGTGAGAAAGTAATTCCTAGAATAATATTCATTTGTATTGTCACTTTATGTGAACTAGAAAAAAACAAAAGTCTTTCTTATATACAGTGCTATTTCCAGCCTCTAAGACTTCCCACATGCCACTTCCTCCTTCCTAGATGTAAGTTGTGCTTATTGAGTTTATATTCTATTAATTAGGAAAGATTGCAAGTAAATAAATAAACATAGATTATGTAGAACTGTTGGGGTAGCTTATGTAATCAGTGGAAACTCTGGAAAACCAGGTTGTGAAAATTGACAGGAAAAGAAGACTTGCAGCTGATGTTACTGCTTGTGTGTGCCATGGAACCAGTATGGGTAGCATGCAGGCACTGACACCACCACCACCTCTGACATTGCTGCCACTGGACTTAAGCCCTGTTGCCACTATCACCTAGAATAATCTTTTTATTCTTGTCTTTAACTCTTTATTCAGAGTTCCTAGTATAATTCCTGTCTCCCTATATTTGGAATACTTTGGATTCAAAGCTCACCAAATTTGGAATGGTATTCAGATTCTGGGTAGCTTAAAAAGCATGACAAGTACACTGAAGAAGAAGGCTATAGTGAGCGAGCATGACAGTAGAATAAAATGAGGGAAGAATTCCTTGACCTTCTAAACCAATACTTGTTTTCCTTTCATTTTATCTTATAGGTCCCTGTATTAACTTCTGAAATATTTTTCATGTCACATATTTACTAATTAATTAAACTATTAGTAACTAATGATTAGCTACTAATTATATATTTGTGCAATGGTTTTTATACCTATTTTTAAGCTCCACATGACCTAGTCTACATTCTTCATAAATTGTATCCACAATACCTATCACAGAATCTGGCCCAGAGATAGTGCGCAGCAATAGTTGTTGAATGAATAAATAAGGCTTATGTGTGTGTGGTGGGGGGCAAATCATGATGACTCCAGTGAAAAGGAATTGAGGGATTTTGAGCTTGAGAATGAAGTGATTCATTTTTATAAGATTAGACTGGCTGTTTTGTGATAGATGAGATTGAAACAACAGTCAAAGTGGGGGAAAAAAATAGCTATGACAGAATTAAGAAAGATTAGGTTGGAGGTCATGGCAGTTGAATTAGGGTGGTGGCAGTTGATACAAATATAGGTAGTTTTTATGATTATTTAAGAGGTGGAATCAATAGGACTAAGTGATAGATTGTATTTGTAGGGGAAAGAGAAGAAAGTGAAGTGGTTGACTGAGCAAAAGGATGAATGATACAATCCTTTTCTGAAATAGGAAATACTGAAAAGCATCAGTTTTGAAGGAGGAACACAAGAATTAAGTTTTGGATCTATTGAGCATAAGCTTTTTTTTTTTTTTTTTTTGTAGATACCCAAATAGAGATGTCAAATAGACAACAGGATAAATGAATCTGGAGCTTAGGAATGATATGCATTTTTTTCCCACATCTAGGTTGCTATTAATGCTATGTGTGAGGGTGATGCGAGTTGGATCAAGAAGAACGTATAGCACAAGACTAGGGCCCAGGACTGATCCTTGGGGAGCTCTTACCTTTGGTGGCTAGAGAGAAGACCATGAAACCACAAGAGTCTTGAAGAGCTATTTTTTTTGAGATAATGTAGAAAATCTGAATGATATAATATTATATAAGACAAGTGAGGAAAGGCTGTGAAGTGTTGAACATGAGCTCAGCATGGGCATATCAACATGGATATGAATGTTGGACAGTGTCAAATGGTTCTAAGAATCGTATAAAGAAAAGGATGATAAAGTAGACTTTGGATTTGGTAACATGGGGGAACCACTGATAACTTTAGCCAAGAGTTAATTTTCGGATGTGGTAGGAGGTAGGAAAGGGGGAGATAGAGTGTGTGTATAGTTTTCTTTTTCAAAAATTTGAACCAAAGGGAAGCAGATAAGTAAGATGATAGCTGAGGAAACTGGTTCCAGGCCAAAATTCTATGTGTGACCAATCAGACCTAACCATTGGCAATTACAGGGTTTTACCTGGCTGGCCTCATGGAAGAAAGCTGCCCTCCTCCTCCTGAACTTGGTACACAGCCAGTGCTTTGCGGTTTTCTGGAGGGAGATGCAGCCAATGACTCAGCCATACACACCTCCCCCACCCCCCACCCCGTCTATGCTTATCAAAAAGCTTCATGTGGTAACAAACCAGGTTTACCTAAGCAAATAATTAACTTGGAAAATGGATACCTACATAGAAGCCACATAAAATAATTACTGATGATTAAGTGCCAGACTATTGGGAGTTTTTTTTATAAGGGCAATGCAGTTGACCGTGGTATTAACAGATTTAATATTCTGTCTATTCAAAATGATGTGGCCTGTTGTATGTGAGAACGTGTAATTTTTGTGTGGCATAACTTAAAGCCTATATTCTTAGAGGATGCTGTGATGGAGTCATGTAACTTAGCCGATGAATAAGGCCTGCAACTGCTCAGCACTGTTCTCACAGTGGCTTTGTTTTCTTCTGATGTTAATGTATTGTGCATTCCTCATCAAAGGCCTGTGTAGTAATGACGATGTCAACAATAATTAGTAATACTTGCTAAGTACAGTGTGCTGAGCACTTTACATGCATTGTTGCATTTTCAACTTGGGACATTTGCAAAGATCCTAGCACTTACCCACTAAATGCCAGGAAGGACTGTAAGTTTAGAGATTTAAGAAATTATTATGAACATAGGAATGGTGGGAGTTTAATTGGTTCTTGTACAATAAATATAAGAATTTGGAGATTTTGAGAGGAGGAGAATATTGTTTTAGGTAGTGAATGCGTAAGCAAAATTATGGAGGTGATAATAATGAATTGGTTTGAGAAGAGTTACATATTGGCAGAAAATTGTTAGCCAGGTAAGGTAGATTATAAAGCAGGCAATGACATGAACTTGGGGTATGAAGACACTGATGTTAGGGAGAAGGGTATTGGATAACTTTTGGTGGTTGGTGATAGGAGCCAAAGCTAACATAGACAAAGTGGGGATACATTATTGAAGAGTTCACCATTTCTGTTTGTCTCGTGCATTGCGACCATTACTATGTTCATTTTCTCTATTTCAGTTTCACATTCTCCGTCTCTAAATTGAATTCATCTGTATCTTAGATAATCACATACCAAAATTAGGAAGATTCTATTTGTGTTAAATGATGTAGATGGTATAAAGGTGAACAAAAATGTAGACAAGGTCTTAAAAGTGAACAGTAGAGGTAAAAGGCATGTACATAAAAATTTATAATTATATGGATAACAGGAAAAACGTGAACTGAATGCAGACCCAGGATTTTTTTAAAAGTACTTTTTAAATTGCACTAACAATTGTTTTTTCATGGAAGACACTGCAGCAAACATACAAACAATTAGAGTGAACAAAAAAAGCACTCATAATCCCACTGTCAAATACTTTTTAGTTTATATCTTTTTAGATAAACACACATGTACCACATTGTACACAAGGATGTATAAAACTTAGCCTCTTACGTTTTGTAATGTGCTTTTTAAAAAAAAAAAAAAAAAAACCCAACTTACTATAACACAAGACCATTTCATGAAAATATATAACTATGCCATAATTGTTAATGGCTATATAGTTTTCTGTTGTATGGATATTATATTTTATTCAACAGTTTGCCATTATTGGGCTAATTTAGTTCCCAGTTTTTGTTTGTTTGTTTGTTTTGTATTAAATACAGTGGAGTGATTAATATCTTGTGAATGTATCATTGGGATAAACAGAGAAGTTGACTGTGAGGCAAAGACTTTATGTGTATTATTGAGAATTTTGATACATTCTCCCAATTGCCCTCCAGAAAACCTGTGTTATTTTCTGCCTCCACTGGCAGTGCATGAGTATACCTGATTCTCAGCACCTTTGCCAGCAATGGAAACATTATCATTTGTTTTTACCTTTACCTGTTTGCTAAGTGAAAAATGGCATTTACGTTTATTTTATGGATCTTTACTGTGCACCATAAAGTTTACCTAACTGTATAAATGTGTTAGCTATCTATACAGTGTTTGTTTTGTGAATATTGTGAGAATTTAATGAGAATGTAAGTGTAAATGACCAGTTTCAGTGCCTGGTATATGGTAGCCTATCAATCAGGGTTAGTGTTTATTTTTGCTTGAAGCCCCACTGCTTTGCTGCCTCCTCCCTAATCATGTTTCCAATTAAGGAGTAGAGGAATATTGTAAAATCTTGTTTTATTGTTGAGGTTATTGTTTTTTAAGAGTTGACAGTAATAAATTCTCCCTTGACTAAAGTTTGGGATCTGAATTCTGGTTTCTAGCTGAGCGGTATAGTGTAAGCTACTTAATTTCTCTGAGCCTCATTTATCTCATATATGAAATAGGTATAATAATTATGTCTCTTCATGATAAAATTATAAGTGTTAAATGAGCAGCCTATGTAAAGCGCTTGTTACAGCCCCTGGCACACTGTTCAGTATTTCCTCATAGGTGGAATCTCTGAGAAGGTCAGTTAACTTAGACAAATACTATGAAAATGTAAGTGCTGGCAAGTGCAAAGAGGTCTTTAGGAAATGGCAAATCATTTGACTTGAGCAAGAATCTTGAATTCTAGGCTGAGGAGTTTGATTCATTAAGCAAGGAAAGACTTTTCATTATCATTTCCTAGTACTATTAGATGCTTACCTGATTAAAATTACACCTTAGTTTTCAGTTTCCTGCTGAGTTAAATAGAAGAATGGAAGTTAAATAGAACAACAGAAAGAAGAGAAAATCATCAGAAGGCTTTAATAATTGAAGACCTGAATAATCAATCTCCGAGTTATTCAAACTTTGCCGTTTTCAGGAAAAATATATACATGTTGCACCTTTCCCTGAATTTTAACAGCTAAAGACATAATAGGATATATTTATTATCTTCTATTGGGATTGTTGACTGTATTACGTATGGGCATATATTGCTTTTATTAAATTATTTGGACATAATTTTATAGTAGAATTTTTGAAAGTAGAAATTGTATTTTAAAATTATACTTAAATTTAGATTATTTGTAATTATAATGTGAATTTAATTGATACTTAAGTAATATTTGTATTTGTATAGAAGTAATAGTATACATGAATTTAAATTATTTATGATTAAGTAGTGGAGATGAAATACACTAGGTTTATTTCTCCTTATAAAAATTATTTAACCCCAGTTCTCCAAGTGAAATAAACATTACATTAAAATCATCAATGATTTTTAAATCTAATGATTATTTTTTATACACCCCAGTTTTATTTATAAGGATAAATCAGAAAGAACCTATATGTCCAAAAATAAGGGATAAGTTAACTTATTGTACATCTGTATGCAGAATAGTATACAAACATTCAAATGTTATATGCAAGTATATTATTGACACCTGAGAAGCTGTTTACAATATATAGTAAAGTAGTGAAAAAAATTAAGCTATGTAACAAATCAACCATGGTCCCATTTTTATAAGAAAAATAATTGTATTTGTATGTATTCATAAGAATGGAGGAAAAAACGAGGACATATTGAAGCTATTAGCTTTGGCTAGTGGGATTTCAGGTGACTTTTATTTTTTCTTCATTAGAAACAGATGTGATTTTGAATTTCTCTACAATAAGCATTTATTATTTGCAGGGTCACTTGTAGCCCATATGGCTCCTTTGTGCATATTATGCAAGGGGTCCCTCTTTCCTGTGGATGTATACCAGGATATACTGTTTGGCCAGGGCATATAACTTTTAGCTTCCACTTGGCCCCTTGATTTTTTTATTTTTTCATATTGAACAACATGCACAACTGTATGTGATGGACCTAAAAACTTACATTATAAAAATTATTTTAAATTAATTAAAGTTGTATGACCTTTTAATACATCTTCTCTGGGCCAGGCACTCTCCATACTTGAACTCTGCCAGGTCATACTGGATTTTTGAGCTCACTCTTCCTGCCTCCTCTTTCTGTGTACTCAGTCTACCCAAATACAATCAATCCTTCAGGATTTAGCTAAAATTACCCTCCTCTTTGAAATCTTTTCCAACCACTCTAACACATCTGGCCATTTTTCCTGTTTATGAACTTTTCTTGAACAAGGTTAAGAGCATGGGTTGAAGTGGGGGGTGATGGTGAATAGGTTGCATATCACCTGCTAAATCCAGACAACTGGCCATGACTCCTTAGAACAATTTGTTGAGCAAGGCATTGAGTTGCACCTGGCCTCAGTTGGAAAGAGAGTTGTCATTGATTATGAATGTTTGTCCTGCATGTGGGAAACATCAGCTAGGTATTGTGTATCACATGCCGTTTCCCTGCCTGGATTGGACATTAACTATTTTATATACAATCTTCCCTTCGTATCTATGGGATATTGATTACAGGACCTACTGCATATACCAAAGTCTATGGATTCTTAAGTCCCTGATATAAAATGGCATAGTATTTGTCTATAATTTATGTATTATCTGGAGATTGCTTATAATACCTAGTACAAGTTAAATGTTCTGTAAGTGGTTCTTATACTGTATTGTTTAGGGAATAATTTCAAGAATAAAAAATCTGCACATGTTCAGGACAGATCCAAGTTCCGCATCCCCCCACCCCCAAATATTTTTTATCTGTGGTTGGATGACTTCATTGATGTGGATTCACAGATAGGGAGGGCTGACTGTACTAGCCTTGGTTTGACAACACAGTTTTTAATATCTAAGGCATAGATACCATATTTTTTGTTCCTTTTTTTGGTTGCTGTTGATGATGTTTATGTTATTATTGCTTTTATTATCCCCTCAGAATTTATTATGGAGCTAAGGGTGCTCAGTAAACATTTCCATTGTGCTTCCTTCACCTTGATATTTTAAGTCTGTTTCTGCTATAATTTTTCTTGTGTCTAAAAGACCTCTCTTATTGGTTCTTTTATGTCAGATCTGCTGATGACAAATTCTCTTAGTTTTCCTTTGTTTGAGACTGTTATCTAGAGCATGACTTCAGAAATACTGAAATCTCTTCTCTTTCCCCTGTAGACTCTTTCTATGAACTCTATTTACTTGACTGGTTTTAAGTGGTGTAACTGATCCATACCAGCTTAAGTGTTCAGCTTCCCATTGGAATAAGCCAAGTGTGTATCATAAGTCCTTGACTGTTTCATATATTTAATTTAAACTTGTCCTGACATAGTGGATGCTCACTAATGTTTGTCTGTAAAACTAACTAGAGAATCTTAAAGAGGAAACAAAACACTTAAATTTTGTTAACTATGGTAGACTTATCTGTGCAAATGATTTATAAGTTCTAGAGCTTTATTACCAATAATAGATCAAAAACTACTTATAAAATACAAGCATCTGAAAATGATCATTCTGAACTATAGTAACATAAGAATATTCATTTAGAACTGCTGATTTGCAAGGTGTTCTCCAATCAAGAGAAAAGTGCTAAGAATTCTAACCAAACCTGAGAAGTAGAAATTCAGAATTTCAGGAAGATTTTTGTGGATCTCCCGCAAACTAACATGAAGCATTTTAAAAAATTCGATTAAAATATAAAAATAGAAATTATTTTTGCTTATTTTTCCCATCACACTGTACCTTCTTGCAAATAGAACATAAGAGTGTGCTTATATCATAATATCTGTAGTGCTCTTATTGGATGCTAGCAAAAATATCTATCTATGTATCTGTCTGTCCATCCAAGATTTGATGTTTGAAAATGAGACTGACTTTCATTTATAGGTATTACAGTTGAAATGGATTTCAAGGCAATTTAAAAAGCTGAAACTTAAAGATTTTTTTTTTAATTTTGAAAGTGGAATATAGTCAATTGGTCCATTATTAGGCTGTTATATTGAACCGTATTTACTGGGTGACTTCTGTATTATATACTGATTATCTTGTTAATCTAATTTTGAATGTAAGGTCAGAAAAATTTGAGAAATATATAGCTGAACAAAGACCAATCATTTAGTAAATAGTAGAGCTGAAATTGGAACTCAGCTTTTTCTTAGATTTACATTTTACCAAACTTTTTATTCATCAATAACATTTGATACATAACAGAATCTAATACATGTAAAAATGTTTTCATTATTGTTTGAGATGGAAAATGTAGATTTTTAATAATGTATGTAGTTAGACCTTTATAAGCCTTGAGTGACATCATATAAAGAAACAACTCCTATAGATATTGCTTTATGAAAGAAAAAATACAAAATTAACCATGATCTTAGCTCTTATATCCATAGAAAACTGTAGCATACTAATCTTTTAAAAGTAAATAATATGGTTAATTCATGACAAAAAATCTACTGTACATTTTTATTTTGGCCAGGTGCAGTGGCTTACACCTATAATTGCAGTTCTTTGGGTGGCTGAGGCAGGAGGACCACTAGAGGCTAGAAGTTCAGGACCAGCTTGGACAACATAGTGATACCCTATTTCTACAAAAAAGAAAAAGAAAAAAATTAGCTGAGTGTGGTGGCACAGGCCTGTGGTCATAGCGACTTGGGAGCCTGAGGCCAGAGGGTCACTTGGGCCCAGGAGTTAGAGTCTAACTAGATGTTCCTACTGCATTCCAGACTGGGTGACAGAGGGAGACACTGTCTCTTAAAAAAAATTATTTTAAATATTTAACTCCATTTTTTATAATTACTTTATATATACATATTTTATGTAGGATAATACATATATTACTGATCATAATTATATTTAGTCTTTTATTTACTAAGGAATTAGTGAAATGATACTTTAATGCTAGTTCAATTGGTTACGTGAATTATAGTTTATGAGTATTTTATAACTAAACACTCACTGGAATTTTGGCCTGCTCTGTGAAATGATTTCGGTTTATATTTATTTTGTTAAGTTTCTACTCGTCCCCCCCCCAAAAAAGTCACTTTTCTTTTAGATGTCTTTTGTTTCTTAAATTTGTTTTTAAGTAATCACTTTTATAAGTAAATCCATAATAGATTTTGGATTGAGATAATAGGGAATGACGAGAAAAATTGTCATTACTGGGAGAATTAAGTGATTAAAGTTATTTTTCTAAGCTTATATTTTGACAAATGTAGATGCAAAATATTGAGAGTAAGGGAAATTGCCATCATCAGAAAGAATAGTATTTTTTCAAAATAAATATTATTATTAAGTGTGGCTCCTTAACCCAATTCCTCTAGACAACTAAAAAAACCTTAATGTTCACTTGCTATGGTTGACATTGTTCTTACATTTTAAGAAAAGGAAAGAAAAGTTGATGACTTTCTAGTAAGACTAGATCTGAACAAAATCTTAGTCTTTTTGTTAACAAATTTCTTAAGAGGATATAAGCTTTGTCATAGTAATAGTTTTTAGACTTAGAATATATTTCTTTTGGAAAAATAATGACATTTATTTGTAACAAAGGGAAACTAATATCTACTTTTAATTTTTTTCTTGCCTGCCATAGCATGATTGATACATGGCATCTTCTCACGCCTAAAATTGAAGCTATCAGATGCCACCTGGTTTGTTTAGGAAAACCTCAGTCTTGTCGCAGTTAGTTTTAAAATGTCTGCCTCATGTATGTTGAGCCACTGCATTTCCTGCTTTAGAGCCTTGTGTTATGCCAACATTACTATCTGTGTTGCCTCAACTACAAATTGGATGAACAGTCCGTGACACTTTATCAATATTATTACATTAAACCAAGTGGATTTTGATTGATAACCTAATATTCAACTAATGCAGAACATCAATCATGGCAAGTATATTAATTATTTAATATTGCAGTCTAATTCAGAAATCGATGTGCTGCATGAGGGGAAGGGAAACTCATGGTTCCCAGAAGATTTAAGACAGGGAATGATTAAAAAAGACCTGCTGTACTCCTGTGTGTTAGTTCGATACAAATCTTTATTCATTTGCCAATAATCTCTTCCCATTTTCCACTTCAGGACCATTTTATCAGTTTTGAGACCTATAATTGAATTAAGTCTGCTTTCAGCACAGGGCAAAAGGAGTTGCACAAATATTGATGAAGTCATGACAGAGACAACCCAAGAGACAGACCACGAAAGAGGATAGGTTTTATACCATTTGTTGTAAGATCCTTCTGTCAATGTCTTGGATCTTGCCTCTCTGTTTTTTAAAATTCATTAAAACTTTTAGAATCACTTTTAAGACTTTTGTGTTTAAATATCCTCCATCATAATAACATTTCTATAGTTGATTTTTTTATCTTCATGTACATTATTCTTCTGACTCACAGCACCCTTGTGTGTTAGGTAAGACAAGTAAGCCTCACATCATAGGTGGACAATCTGAGATTCAGAAAAGTTGGATTATTACTCAAACTCACATGATTATTTTGTACCAGTGTTTAAATTTGAGTGTAGGCACTCTGCTTCTAAAACCAGTATTATATATCATACTGTCTTGTGTTGTAGTTATGTACTCATAATACTTTATCTGTGTTGTTTTGAGATGGTCATTCTTCCTTATCTTTCTGACCAAAGTAAAAGTGAAGAAAACTGATTTTCATGGAGAACTTGCTTAAACTTAGGTGTCCCAATATGGTATGTACTAAGCTTTGTGTATATGCCAACCTTCCAGATATGAATGAAAACTTCTTGGTTTATCTTTTGCTAGACTAGAATACATTTAAGTCCCTGACTCTCATATATTTATATTACCTAAAATTACTTTATTTTCATATATATACATACATATATGTATGTGTATATGTATATATATATTATATATTACCTAAAATTACCTTATTTTCATAATAATACATACATATATCTATGTTTGTAGGTATGGGAGTAGGGGACTTAAATATATTTTGTCATTAAACCATTAAACTTGCTGCTCCAGCTTTCTTTTGGTTAATTTGCCTGGTTTTATGGGAAGCCTTTTTTGGGAAACCCTTCTGTATTATGTGTCTTTTGTAAATAATACATTGTTGGATTTTATTTTTTTATCCAATCTGAAAATCTTTTCTGGGATTTCAATTCCAGATGATTATGGGTGAATTTTCTCTAGTTTTCTTTTTAGTTATTGATTACTTAGATTACAACAGTTACTCAATTCTAGGTCATTCTTTACTTGCCTTACCTTGTTGCTTCTTCCTGAATTTATTTCTCTTCTTACCTGCATTATATTCCTCAAGACTTCTTTTAAATAATGTCTTTGTGTGGTGAATTTTCTGAAACCTTGTACACTGAGAATTTCTTTATTTTTTTTTGTATTTAAATAATAGTTTATTAGCTATATCTTAATTATAGGTTCATAGTTACTTTCCTGTAACACTGCATCTTGAGAGTTATTCCTACTCCATTGTCTTCTTGCCTCCACTTTAGTGTTGAGAAGTCTAATATCAGTGTTATTCTTCCTTTGTGGAGGGGTCTTCTTTTTCATTCTGGAAGCTATTTGACTTTTCTCTTAATTCATTATAGTCTTAAATATCCTTATAATATGCTTTGCTGTGGATTTTTAAACATCCTTTTCAGTACTCTATATGCCCTTTCAATCTGAGATTTGAATATTTTTATATCTGGGAACTCTGTCATTATTTCTTCAAATATTTCTTCTCTTCAATCTTTTCTTTACTTCTAGGATTCTCATTCTATAGATATTTACACTTCTCCTGTTCTTAATTCTATCACTTGTTTGTCTTGTCTTTTTGCCCCCTCCCTATGCCTTTTATAATAGTTCTTCTACCCAGTTTTCCAGCTTATTAATTCATTCTCTGTCTGTATCTATTATGTTTTCAATCTGTCCTCTGAATTTTTTATTTCAAATGATTATGTTTTTAATACCCACTAACAGACATTGATTCTTTTTCATAACAATATTTTTATACTTATATTTCTAAAAACCATCTCTTTGAAGATGTTATTATGTTTACATTCTTGTTTAGTTTATTCTGTTTTATCTGGATAAGATTATTATTTTTTTAAATTTCTGTTTCTGTATCTTAAAATTTTCCTTGTGGGTTTATCTTTTATTTCCTAACAGCATTTAGCTGCCTTGACTAGTAATTTTAATCTAAAAGGAGGGGGTAAAAACCTAGGATCTGACTTGTGCTTTTCCAGGTTAATTTAAAAACTAGAGTGGAAAATCTCTAGTGTTCTAGTTAAGCCTCAGTTACTTTCCCCATTGTGGCTCCCACTCTCTCAAAAACAGTTAAGAAAAAAAAAAAAAAGGAAAGCAAAATAACCCATACCTTTCACATGTTCATGTACATACATGCATGTGTACCTTCCCCCTAATACTACTGTTATATCTTAGGCAGCCACTCACTATTGCAAATTGCCTTGTTCTTTACCTGGGTTGGAGATAGAGTGGGGCTGGGTAGTAGTGCTCAGACACCTGAGCTGGTTGCTACTAACTCTACCCAAGCTTGTCTTGTGATGGTCAGATATCATACCCTTAAATATATTGAGTCAGGCATTGTATTGGGTGTGGAATATAAAAATTTAAAAAATGCAACGCATATCTTCAAGGAGTTTTTATTTCACTGGTTTGAATGGGAAAGTAAACTGGCATTCATAAAATACTGTGATCAATTCTGTGATGGGACATGCCCAGAGTGTTATGGAAACGTATAGGAAGAATTTATTACATAATTTGTGGGAAAGGGAGGTTTCCCCAATTGAAGAATGGTTTAGGATGAGTCCTGTAGGATGGATTTTTGTTAGATAGACAGGGAAGATTAGAGGAGGCTGGGAGAAAAGGAACATTTTAGGTAAAGGGAGAAAGTGGTTCAATGGTGAGTAAAACCAGGTTAGTAGTTTGTTGTGGCTGCTCTTGTTACTTTTCCTGTAATGCAGCTTTGACAAGATAACAGAAGGAATAGGTAAACTGAAGTATGGTAGGATACTGTAGATTTTAAGAAGAGAATTGACATGATTAAGCTTACATTTTAGAAAGATTTTGCTGTGTTATGCAGAATGAATTGACATGGAACAAGGCAGGAACTATTGACATCCAGTAAGAGGACTGTTGCAACAGTTTAGGAAGAAAAGATGATGGACTGAAATAATGTAAAAGCTGTGAAGATAGAAAGAAATAGTTAGATCTAATGATAATTAAGGATGTTGGATAACCAAGACCCTGTGGTTGATTACATTTGGTAGTGAAGGAAGGGGAATGTGTCAAAAATGATGACTACTTTTCTCTGAGGCGTGCCATTAAAAACATTTTATAAATATCTTTTAATTTAAAGTATTTCTAGAAACATAGCAAAGAAATAGCCTACATTTCCTTTTTGTTGTAAAGAATAGTTTCTTGTCCTGATTCTAAAATACAAGCATCTCAGAAAATTAAGTGATTTTCCCTAAGATTGTGGCAGGCTCAGTTGAAAGCAAACCTACCCTGAAATGAGGCTATTTGCAATCTTTGTTTATCCCATTTTATGTGGACATTAATATGTTTCTTTCAGAATTATTAGTGTGTATGATGATGAGATGCTGCATTAGACCCTACTGGCAGCATTGTATGACATACCTTAACTTTTCTGAAATCTGTAATATTCTGATAAAGCATATCTACCCCAGTTATTTCACATGATCAAGTATGGACTTATATTTTGAATCTGGTCATTTTTGTTCATTTTATATTGCAATATTATTTTCCAATAAGAAGCATTTTGTGACAATGTAGCTGTGGGAGGAAACGAAGTAGATGTGTATTATGTAGCACAAACTCTAAGATAGATTGCCAAGTGAAGGTACAAAACAGTGTGTATAGTATATTTCTATTGTGAATTTAAACAAACATAGATGGGGAAAGAGACATACAGAGGCACACACACAGACAAACGCACACATGAGTGCATAGAACACCTTCAAAAAGATAAGCCAGGATTGAGAACTAGGAGTCAGTGATGGGAGGAAGATTTGATTTGCCTGTATGTTTGTGTGCATGCGCGCGTGCACACACATGTTGCCCTGTTGAGATGTTTCGCTATTACTTTTTTGTTTAAATTTTAAGTTATACAAATAACTATATTTTAAGGTTCTTGTGAAAACATAAAGATTCATTTGACTCCCAGCTCTGATAAATACATTAATTTTGTGATGATAAAGTATAAAATAATTATTTATATAGATAGTAGCCTTCTCTCCCACCTTGCAGTAATTTATTCCTATCATTTGTCAGTAGGACTGCAGACATTAGAGATTAAAGAATGAGTTTCAGAAACCATTAAATATCTAAACATTGAATATATAGTTTTGCTAAGATTGCCAGAAGCAGGAAATACAGAAAAGAATGGCTGAAAATTAGTGCTAATCAGTAGAAGTGGGAATTTATTCCTAATATATCATAGTGGGCCATGAGAGCAAAGGTTGGAAGCCATGAGTACAGGTTTCAAGCAGCAAATCTAAAGTGAATAAAAATGGAGAAATTTGGAAAGATAGTATAGCAAGACAAAGGAAACAGGTAAGTATATCTTTGGCAAAGAAAAAATAGAAGACAGAAATAGAAAAGAAAATAAGGAGATGTGGGGAAAAGATTAAACATCATAAATACAATAATACTGTTTATTGTTGGAGGATTTATATTAATAATTACTTTCAGCAATGTGATAGGATTATAATTTCTTGTTTAAAAATGTAACGCTTGGTAGTTATAATGGAACTAAAATATTGCTTGACCAGAATGAGAAAAGCCAAAGTTCATTTGTCACAAATAAATTAGTACAGATTGAAATCAGAAAAAATTTAACTGTTTGCCACATTTCAACAGTGTATATTTAAATGATGTTTACTACTTGAACAAATACTTTTATTTTAAGTTCCATAAGCAGTCTCTTTTACAGTATAAAGCAGGAAATTTCATATTTTCGGTTGAGTATCATGATATTTAAAATATATCATGATATTTGATGTTTATGTTTTCTTTGGTGATATTTTCTTTTTTAATATTTAAATGATCTTAGGTCCTGGTTTGTAGTGTACATTAAATTGATAAAGTTAATGACAGGAGAAAATAGGTTAAGATTTAGTTATTTAGCTATGCACTCACAAATGTATTCTTTATGTGTACATAAAAATGCAACCATTGATGGATGGATATTTGCAAAAGCAAATAAAAATATGAGTTGTAGAATCTAGGTGGTGGATAATATCTGTAAATTTGAACATTTTCATAATAAGTGTTGGAAATAAACAACAATCAATAAACAAATTCTCTCATGGAAAAGCTTCTGTGAAAGGAATAGGTATTGTGTGAGGAGTAAAATAATGATGTTTTTGAGTTTATTATGTTTTTCATTGACTTTGAAAAATCTGAAACTTTTCTTAGTGAAATACTAATTTAGTGGTAATTCTTACAGAAATAAAGTATCTGTTCACTTTTGATAAAAATTGTTTTGTTTTTAAAAACTGTTATGAACATAAGTAAATATAGATAAAAAATTACAAGGGTTTATAAAACATTTTGAGGTAAACAAATTAGAGCAGACAAGGATTTAACAACTATTTAGAACTTTTATTCTTCTATTTTAGGGAATCTGGAAACATCAAAGCTGGATTAGAACATCTGGTAAGTTCTAATTTTCTCTTGAACATTTGCATCATCTTTGATATCTGCATTCTAAATGAACACTTTTGAATGAGCTTTGAATACCTCGTATTGAGAAAGTCAACCATTTCCCAAAGGGTCAGCTTACTGTTATTATGTGAAGGCACTTACATTTTCATTTCTCTTATCATTTCAAGGGAATTTAAAAATTTTTTAAATTACCTTTTTTTTGATGTAGAGATGAAATAAAATGCATGACAATCCTTGGATTGATGCTTGCTTTAATTATAAACAAAAATTGTTTGGTGTAGAATTTTTGGCATATCTTGATCTGATGAAAACAAGCTTGTGTTTTAAGAAAAACACAATCAAATATTGCATGCATAAATATGGTATGTTTTAGCAATTTAGCAGCTTTGAAAGAAGTGCACAGCTTTGTCTTTCCTGATGTCTTTGCTTTATGAATAATGCATTGATTTAAACTACATTCAGATTTAGAATATAAAATAATTGAGATGCAAAATTTTTGATTTAAGTAAACATTTTAGAGAGAAGTGAAATTCAAACTGATTTAGCATTAAAATCTGTCATTGATCAAAAAATTAGAAAACCCGTACAGTTGTAGTATGTCTGAAATTCGTTGAGCCCACTGTATTGAGCGTTTATTACAACATTAAGTAGTTCGTTTAAACTCAGCATTATAGAGTCATCCTCTGGTTTCTGGTCAGATCCAAATGTTGAATAATTAATGGTACAGATTCTTTTGTAAATACTGTCTAAGTAGTTTTTTTTAATGCAAGCCTTCATTTGTATATCATACTGTAGCTTTGTTAACTACTAATATACTTTTGATCGGCTTTCACAAAAGCAAACAGTAGCAAGAGACAGCTTCATTTTGACTTACAGCAGTTTTAGAGTTGAAAGGAATTCTTGGTTTTTCTTTTACAGCTAAAGGAAACTGAGGAAACTTAGACTTTTAAAAGTGATCCTAAAAATTAGAGATGAATTATTAAAAAGCAGAGTATAATACTTAGAAAATTTAAGCTGCGTATTTGTGGATTAGAAGTTAGTAAATAACATTGATATTTTCATCATTAAAAAGTATTTCCTGAACCACTGTTTATCACTTCAAAATAGCACATAGATTTAGGACATATGGACATCAGAATAGATATGTTAATCTGTAACATCACATTCCAGTATCACTTAGGGGCTTACAACAGGAAGAATAGCTATCATAGTACCGAAATGAGGTGTCTTTTATTTTTTATTTTTATTTTTTGAGATGGAGTCTCGCTCTTTCTCCCAGGCTGGTGTGCAGTGGAGTGATCTTGGCTCACTGCAACCTCTGCATCCTAGGTTCAAGTGATTCTCCTGCCTCAACCTCCAGGTAGCTGGGATTACAGGTGCCTGCCACTATGCCCAGCTAATTTTTATATTTTAAGTAGAGATGGGATTTCACCATATTGGCCAGGCTGGTCTCAAAACTTTTGACCTCAGGTGTTCTGCCCGCCTTGGCCTCCCAAAATGCTGGCATTACAGGTGTGAGCCACCTGGCCTGAGGTGTCTTTTATATTTTTGTTGTAAATTATTATTTATTAAAATACTTTATATTTCCTTTGTTCATGTTCTTCAGTAAAGAGTAATGGGTTTGACGTTTCTCTAGTTTAAATTCCATACTTTTTATACTTACTAGTAGGATCTCATTTTCACTGACTGTTTCACACATTTATATTGTACGTATAATTTTATCTAGCAGTGGTTTTCTAACTGTGCCTTGGGCTGCCCAGAAACCTCTCCAAAGCAGATGGTACTCCAGACTTCCATTACTCACTTTAACCAAAATAGTTCTACTTTTAGTTATTTTGTAGAATAAATGTTTGAACTTTTTAATAACATTTCATCTGAAGAAAGAGTTCTCTAGCTAAAAATATTTTTAAACTTTTGATAAAACATGGTTATCATTGAAGAATAATTGTGTATTAATTATTCTTCCCTATTCTTGAGTCTAAGTTATATTTCATTTTTATCTGTGTCATATACTGCAAATATATTTCAGAGGTATGCATTTTGGAAATGAGAGAGCCACGACTAGCATACAGTTAGGTAGTAAGCACCAGATGATTTGAATGCATTTCATCTTAGTTGTTTGAAAGACTGTTACTTGATGTTATAATTGACTCACTAACTGTGAACTATTAACAGTATATTTATCTGTCCATCTGTCTATTTATCCATCCATTGATCCATCTTGCATTGTGCATTAATAATACTCAGTAAAAACTGTCAGTGATATTATGAAGAATATCTTTATAAACCTTTCTAAAAAGGTTCATGCCTAAAATGGAGCTAAACTCACAATTTATGGATTGTGCATTAATGAAACCTGTTCTGTCTAACACCTGTGGGTGGCAGAGGTTTGTGTTTCTCCCTTTTACTGCTGAGGAGATTGTTAGGAGCCTTCTAGCATATATGTAGCTCTTTTTGAATTGGCTGTATAGCTAAATACAATTAGAAGTATATTTTTGAATAGATTAATGTTAAAAAATATATGATACAAAATTAAAATGAGAAAAGCATCCTACACATTTGGAATTAATTTCTTCTTTGTATAGCTTTCTTCAGTCTTTGTTTTTAAAAAATTATTTATGTATTTAGATTATCATAGAGAATTAGCATTGTTCTAAGAGGAGTAAAAGCCAATATACATTTTAATAAGTTAAGAAAAAATACATAGGTAGCTTGTTATGCTTGCTACCAGGTAACATAGTTGCACTATTTTTGTACTGTATGTTTATATGCTCTTCTTGGTATATAGTTATATGTAACCCTGGAAAGGAAAAAAGCAAGTGTGGATCTGTGGAGAAAAGAGTTGGGTAGGTGGACTGTTCCCCCTGGAACCTCTTGGCAAAAACTGATTTCCTTTACTTAAGTTTTTTACAATCTCTTAGACCATTGATTCAGCCTCTCTGTTTTGTTTTTCTTTTTAATCATTTCTTTCTCTTGATGTTGCCAAGTGTTCCTGAGAACTGTCCTAGTATCTCATTCTCTTCAGTTTAAATTTCTTATAATACACTGTCCAATACCATCTTATTTTTCTCTTCACAAACTTGTTCACTACCCATAAAGCCTATGTCTGTTAAAAGCTCTAGACTGAGACTTTGAAGGCTATTGCTCTGTTATCCATTGATGATTCTTGTCTGATGATTGCAAAATACAGATTATCCAGTTCTGCTGCTCCCTCCATGTTACAGCTAGCACTCTACAGTAAGGAAGAGCCTACCCTCCTTATTTTATTTATCTGTTTATTAGGAGTAGGACTCATGATTTTAATTTTATTAAATAGGTTATTGTCAATTACTTTCCTTATTTATTTTGATGCTCAGATTGTCCCAGATTTATCTAGGGAGAGTCCTTTCAAGATGGCTCCTGGGTGCTTATGACAAGTGAGAACGCTGACTCTTAATAACACCAATACATTTACTCATTTGCTCAGTCATATAATACACATAAAATAGTTTTAGAATTGCTGCAAATATACTTTGAGTAAAACAACCCTGCTAAAAAGAGTTCCAGATTCATTTGCAATTCCTTTTCTCCAATGAGTGTAGTTATGTTACTCATTTGAAATATAGTTGCATTTATTTGTCTCTGTTTGCATCGATTTAGGTGTCTTTGTCCCCATTCCTATTGATTTAATTATGTTTGAACATGTATGATGTTAACATGCTTCCAGAGGTCAAAATTATACACAACAGTATTCTCAGAGAGGTGTGTCACTCTCTTCCCGTTGTAGGTAGCCAATTGGGGGAGCATATGTTTCCCTTTACCCCTTACAGGTAGCCAATTTTATTGACTTCTGGTTTATCATTTTCTTTTTTTTTCTTTTTCCTTTTTTGGGGGGGGGGTAAAACTGTGTGTGTATGTATGTGTGTGTGTGCATGTTTCTGTGTTCTTTTTTTCCCCCTTCTATTTATTTATTTTTTGCTTAACAGTATATCCTGGAAAAATTACTGTTTGTACCATTATATTTATTGTTTCTTTATTAAGGGTCTGATATTTTAGCCTACTTGGCATGCCTTCCACAGTTGTATAGATGCTGGCAGAAGACATGAGATTCCTTGGTCAGAGGCAAAGTGGTTTATTGCTAACAGCACAACAAGTAGCACATGCTTCATGTGTATACAGGTTTCTCTTGACCCCCACGTTCCAAGAAGTAATGCTGCATACTCAGTGGGTTTGTGTCATAGCTGAGGAACTCCAAGTGTAGTTCTTTAAGAAAGCTTAAGCTTTAAGGAGTTCTTTAGGAGCTCTTTAGGAGTTCTGCTGTTAAACCTGTCCAAATTTTGTCTGAGGGAAATACATCTTTATTATCCTAGTCAGATAACAAAATTGCCTTCTGGTCCAAGGGGAGACTTTATCTCTATCTTCCAAGATTACACTACAAATGTCTTTGAAAATGCAGTCTAGAACAAAAGCTGATATAAGATATACAGCATCACTATAGAGAATTGTCTCTTAAGAGCTATTATTGGCTGGGTGCAGTGACTCATGCCTGTAATCCCAACACTTTGGGAAGCTGAGGTGGGAGGATTGCTTGAGTCCAGGAGTTCAAGACGAGTGTGGGCAATATAGGGAGAAACCCCCATCTCAAGAAAACGTTTAAAAATTTTTAAAAAAATATTTTTATTATTTTCCTAACTATGAAATCTAGAAAGGTTTGTAGTTTTGTTCTAGTGGTTAACTTTCTATTTGTGTTTTTTATTGTTCTTTGATTCTATTTTATTCCTGCCTAACTTTTTATTTAGTTATTTTTAACAACTAGTAATCAATTTATTAAAATAGCTGACTTAAGCACCTGCAAGGATGACTTTAACTTCAACTCCTGGCCCAGTATTGATGGAAATAACCAGCTTAACAATTTCAGAATTACCATGCAAGGCAATAAGTAGCTTGTGGATTCTCGTTTGAAAGTGAACCCATGTCTCAGAACCTTCACTACAAAGCAGTTTTCTTATAGTGATTCTCAAAGTGTTGGTAGGCATCCAAACTGGTTCTTTCATTTTGAGAGTCTTTCCTCTGCGCCTCTGATCAAGTCAGCACACATCTCCTCCAGGGATTTTACGTTTCGGCTGTGTGTGTGTGAATTCTAATTTGGTGAACTGCCACCTCTGGCGTCATGGGTGTTTGCTTGGCATTTTTAAAAGCCATGGCTGTAGCATGGCTTCCTGATGGACTTGTTACTGGCAGAGAGCAAACAGCAGTGAGTCAGGAGCAGGAGCAGGTAGACCAGAGCCCCACAGCAAAGGCAACCAATTGTGTCTTCATCAAAAAGCCCTACTTTCTGATACCTGTTGAAGTTTGGAAAAAAGCAAAAAAGAAGGAAAAGGGGAAAAAAGCCCACTTAATCTTTTAATGGTATCCTTTGATTCCCACTTGTTACTTTTATTTTAGCCAGTGATCCTATTATATTTTCCTTTCTTCCTTTTTTTATTTCTTTTTCTTTCTCTCTCTCTCTTTTTTTTTTTTTTTTTTTTTGAGATAGGGTCTCATTCTGTCACCCAGGCTGGAGTGCAGTGGCCTGATCTCAACTCACTGCAACCTGCACCCCCCTTCAGGCTCAAGTAATTCTCCCATTTAGCCTCCTCAGTTGCTGGGACCACATGCGTGTACCACCATGCCTGGCTAATTTTTGTATTTTTAGTAGAGATGGGTTTTTGCCATGTGTTCCAGGCTGGTGTTGCTTCTTGTACAGCCTATAGAAATGCGAGCCAAATAAAACTCTTTATTAATTGCCCAGCCTCATGTATTCCTTTATAGCAACACACATAGACTAAGAAAAATCCCTTTCTTGCTGACCCTCTTTACTACTTATTTACTTTTATATACTTTGGAAACCCTTGTTGAATAGGCCTTGAATCCTAAGGAATCATCCTCCTGGGTTGAAGCAATCCACCTCCCTTGGCCTTCCAAAGTGCTGCCATTACAGGCATGGGCCACTGTGTCCATCATTCTTTTTGTATGCTTGCTGCTTTGTTAGAACACGTTAGGTTTACATGCCATTCTTCTACCCATGCTATTACTTTGTTTTAGAATCAGCTGTAAAATTAAATATATTAAATGTTTGCTATCAGTTCATTTGCTGGTATTTCCCCAGTTATTTCTTGTTTCGATGAAGCTCCTAGTATATTCCTCAGAAAAGACTCCTCTGTACAATATTCCCTGAGATCTTACATATTCCAGTCTGTTTTGGTATAGTCTTGCCACTCGAATGACAACTTGGCTGGATATAAAATCTTTGGTTTGCCTTTTCTTTCTCTGAGTTTCTTAAAAATACTGTTCCACTAATGCCTTGTTTTATATATTGCTCTTGATATCACCAGTACGAGCCTTACTTTCCTGCCCTTCTTGGTAATTTTATTTTTTTGCCTGGAGGTTCTGCCATTTTCTCCTTGTCCTTAAAGTCTAGTTTTACTAGGATAATTCTAAAGGTTGGTTGTTTCTGAAGTTCAGTTTTTCCAAATATATGGTAAGCTTTCTTATAGATTTAAGTTAGTCTCATTTTCAAAATTAATTTTCTTGGCTTACAATTAAATATTAGCTCTGTTTTATTGTTTTGTTTTCTTCTTCAAGGACTCTAATTGTGTGTGTATGTGTTTTGTTTGTCTTCTACTTTAGTTCCTGCCATAGTTTGAATATTATCCCTTCAAACCTCATGTTGAAATTTGATCCCTGGTGTTAGTTTGGCGCTTAATGGGAGGTGTTTGGGTCATGGGGGTGGATCCCTCTTGAATGGCTTGGTGCCTTGCTTCTGGCGAGGAGTGAGTTCATGCTCTTTCAGTTTCCTCAAGAACTGGTTATTTAAAGAGTCTAGCACTTCCCTTCCCTTTGCTTTACCTCTTCTCTCACCATGTGATCTCTGCACACACTGGCTTCCTTTCACCTTCTGCCATTAGTGGAAGTAGTCTGGGGTTCTTACCAGAAGCAGATGCTGGCTCCCTGCTTCTTGTACAGCCTGTAGAAATGTGAACCAAATAAAACTCTTTATTAATTGCCCAGGCTCATGTATTTCTTCATAGTAACACACATAGACTAAGAAAGTCCCTTTTTTGCTGAATCTTTTTACTACGTATTTACTTTTATATACTTTGGAAACCTCTGTTGAATAGGCCTTGAATCGTAAGGAATCATCCTGCAGGAATCCTTAGCACAATAAAACACAAAACATCTCAGAGAGCTCAGTGCCTATAACATTTTTTAAGACTTAAAGAAAATGAGTGAAAACACTGCTTATAGTGTTGTGCTCAATTAGATTTTATAATGAACTTAAGAAAATAATTTTTTTTAAAATCTGATGAAGAATCACTTACAAATGAAAACCCTTCTGATAATGACCCAGGGTTATGTCTCTTAATACAGAAGGGTTGAAGGAGTGGAGGAGGGTAGTTATTAGATGTTGCTCCTGACTTTTTTTTTTTTTTTCATGCTGTTCTAAAGTTGTAGAAAGTTGACTATAAATTCTTGTTCTATCAAAGGGTGCTGGACTCCATGTTTTTTCTTTTTCTTTTTTTTTTTTTTTCTTTTTGGAGACAGAGTCTAGCTCTGTCGTCCAGACTGCTGTGCAGTGGTGCAGTCTCGGCTCACTGCAACCCACACCTTCTAGGTTTAAGTGATTCTCCTGTCTCAGTCTCCTGAGTAGCTGGGACCACAGGTCCCGCCACCACACCCGGCTAATTTTATATTTGAAGTAGAGACAGGGTTTTACCATGTTGGCCAGGCTGGCCTCGAACTCCTGACCTTAGGTGATCTGCCCGCCTCAGCCTCCCAGAGTGCTGGGATTGCAGTTGCGAGCCACCGCGCCCAGTGACTCCATGTTTTTTCTATCATTATGTTTTAAATTCTGGATAATGTAGTGAGTACTGACCCTTATTGGACTACTGAATGGGGATTAAAATGTTTGCTTTTGGGAGGGAGCTTTAATAAAGTAACACATGTTTTTATTTTTACAATTAAGAAAAAAATATAGGAGACAGAGCCTTGCCATTTGATGACAATACAGCTATTATTATTTTATAAGCAAACTATAAAAATGATGCTATCCTTTTCTGGGAGAAGGATTTAGATCAGAAAATATTAACTTCAGCTGTATGAAAAATTGTTACTTTTTTAGGTCAAAATAGTTTTGTGGGTTGTTTCTGGCTTGAAAGAAGGACAGCTGTGCTATGCCCCCTTTGGCAAGGAATGAAATGAATTATCCTGATCAGTATGATGTTTCTAAAGCTTCCTTTTTTCTCTTTTCTGAAGAGTCAAATAAATAGAAGTAGCTTGTAGTAACTGTACAGGGTGATCTAGGGCAGTGCTTCACCATCTTTAATGTACATATGAGTCACCTGGGAATCTTGCTTAAAGCACATTCTGATTCTTTGGGTCTGGGGCACTATTTGAAATTATGCATTTCAACTCGCTCCTAAGCAAGGTTGATGCTGTTATTTCAGTGACCACCAGGGAAAAAAATACATTAAAAAGCATTGACTTGAAAGACATGTGTCCAATGAAGAAGGCCTTCTGAATCTGGTGAAGAATCTAGATGGTTCCCTTACACTCATTGAGTATTATTTTGCAGTCTATGAATGATTGGTTTGGTGTTCATAAACCCAGGGGAAGGGGTACTCCAAAAGTTTATAGAGGGGCAAAAAATTTATCTTATCTTACAAGAGTAACAGACATTTGTTTTAAAATTTTAGGTTCAGATGTTAAAAGTTGTATTTTTCAGGACTTTAGTTAGACACTAGGACTAATAATACCTTGTTAAGCTTTAAGTGGAAAACTAAATGAGTGATAATACATCTTTTAGTGAAAAGCGTTACAAGTGTTTATAGCTTTAAGTGGGATTTGTTTTCTATTAATAGTTGAATAGCATAAGAACTCTGGAGCCATACCTGTGGGTTTTGTCTTTCCACAGAGGTCTCATTTATGTTTCTTACATTGTATAACATTTGAGAGTGATGACCTACTTGTCCTTGTGGTCAGGTAACACAGTCTGACCATTTTAAGTGTTGAAAAGCAACTGTCGTTAATAGTTTGTTTATCTCATCAGTGGTTTATAAGAATATGGTTCTGCTTGCCAGAAATGTAGGCAGGCCCATTGCTATTAGGTAATCATCAATAACTATCAGGTTCCAATAAAAGCCCTTTCCTTTCTGTTTTAGACTATTTTACATAGCATTTGAAAATCAAACTGCTGTATTTCAGTTCTCAGACTAATAGTTCTGTTTAACAGTGCATAACACAAGCGTATTTAACACAAGCATATTTAAGTTCTATTTAACACAAGCATAAACACAGTTAATGGATTATTATCATACTTTTGGGGATTCAGTTAATATACAACATGAACTAGAAAATGCAAAATATAGACTCTATTCTAAACTCTCATCTGTAGCATTTTAAATATTTCAGTTGTAGTTTTATATTTTCTTACTGTGTTCTGAAAAAATGTTTGAGAATATATTACTTCAAAATGCACTGATGTTACGCATATAGTCAATAAATTTATTAAACACTGATTAAAAATATTTATTAGCTCATGTCACAGTTTAAGGATTTCAGCATAGTAGATACCTTTCCTCCCAACATTTTAATTTATTTTTCTCACCTAAGACAATATACATTTGAGGTTTAGGGTAAACTCGCATATTAAAACAGACACTTTCCTCAAACTGTGATCATGTTGTGAAACAACATGAAGTTTTTCTTCTTTCTACAAGACCAATTCCATAAATCTTTCTCTTTCTTTTTAACAGACAGTGTGTCCTATGAATGTGTGCAAATTAAAATACCTTTAATGTGGATAAAATGTTAATGTCATGTTAATGTCATATTACTGTCATAATTTCTTAGGCAGTTTACAGATCTTAAATCTGAGGACTGGCGTATAATCTAGTCATAAACAGTGCCATGTCAAGTGATCCATTTCTCTGATACATTTTGATGAGTTACAAGTTTATTGAAAATTGCTTCTATAATAAATTATTAATAAATATTGTCCAGTCATCCAAATAGCATGAACTGGGGCCCTTCTCTGCCCTTCCCCAGTCCCTCCTTTCACCCTCTACAGAAAGATCTGTGTGTTTTATCATGAAGCACAATGTTTTTTAAAATGGTGAGGAAATGCTGGCAACCTAATATTTAAAAAAAGTAAAACATCATGCAATTTTCATGATATTGCTACTAGTCTCAGAATTATGTTTAATATAGATAACTATTTTTGACTTTTATGCACATGAGGTTATTAAAGCTTTTTAAAGTAAAAATAAATATTCTAAATGCATTAAAGCAACCCCTACTTCCCATTACTTAAGGGTCTAAAAATCAGACCTTGGAACTACTGCAGTTACTGGATATTCTTTTTATTTTGTATTAGGGTTCAAAACACTGTAGACTTCCCTTCATTGCAGGATATCCCATGTGGTACCTAGTAGTTATTTCAGGGGCTTTCTTGGGATCTAACTTCAGTAACTGTAGAGAGAGAACTAGCAACAGGGATAACAGGGTTGCTTTCTATTTCTCCAGTCAAGGCATTAGGAGTTAAGATGGAGAACACCTTTGCCACAGTGGTATCTTTAACCACACTAATTACCATTTGCCACTGAATAATAGCATGTATATTTAATTTTAACATACACAGCCTGCTTATTTTAGGAAGAGCGCAGCACAAGGAGTCAGAATAGTGTGGTGTTACTGTGTGACCTCCAGCAACGCACACAACTACTCTGTTTCACTTTTTTCATTTTCCCCTTACTTATAGGGTTGTTAAAATAGTGTGTGAAAATTTATCAAAGCATAAGACTTTCTAAAGTATATCATTATTTCTGTAGAGAAAGAAAAATTGTAGTAGTTCCAGTTAATGTAAGTAACTTAAGATAGGTAAAAACAATATCTTATTTCCAGTATACTCACGGCAAACTATGAGAAAATTTTGTCTTTTATTTGCTTATATCCTTACCCTTTAAAAAACTTCATTATATACTTTTAAATATTATAAAGTACTTTAATACATGTTCACTGTAATATGTCAAAAAACCGATATGTAAAGAAAAACGATCATATCTTTTTCTGCCTGCCATCAATCTTGTCTTAATGGTTACCACTCATCTCCTATATCCTTCTGTATTTTCAGACATATGTTACTAAGCTTTTGTTAATTTGTAAAAATACAGTAATACTATGTATGGTATTTTACAACTTGGACTTTTTATTTGTTTAGTGCTAGATACAATACATTTGCACAACATGAAGCTGGTTTTTGCTGGAATTCTGTCAAAATTTGGAAGTTAGTACTATTACTGTATCATTTAAAGCATTTGTAGAGAAAATTTGAGGACCACATAATTTGTCTTTTATGGAGTCAGCAGAGATTCAATTTTATTTTTACCTTGGCTACCTTAATTACAGTATGTGTAAGAGTAGGCTTATGATAAATTTATTATAATCAATACAGGAAAGAATGGTTATTTTATGCAATAAAATCCTATTTTATAATTGCAAAAAACAAATAAGCAAAAATGATTAGAAAAGGGGCTTATGACATCTTTAAAATAGTGTTTAGATTTATTACAGACTAGTTTTTAAATTTGAAATTTTGGCCTCTTTCTGTAACATATTATTATAATCTTCAATTTTGGTAATGACTAAATTGTATCATCATATCATAGTATAATTTATTTCCTTGTCGACTCTACCTTTTAAGTAAATATTCAGCTTTGTATTTATTTTTTGACTAAAAATA